>VMKM01002163.1:0-85628 GCA_008360985.2 Macquaria ambigua | reverse complement strand
ATCACTTTTATAATTAATAGAGTATCAGGTGACTGGTAAAAATGGAAGTTTTTCAACTATGTATGGGCATTTCAAGCCAAAAAAAACTATTCGATAGTCACTGGAAACTATTCAACCATTATTGATAAGACCCACGTTGTCAACTTGCAACATAAATAGATGGAGGCCTCCTCTCAAGCAATTAGATAATATACACACGCTTGCTACAACATTGACCAAAGTTCAGTGGCCCGAGATCTGGTAGTTGGCAACAAATATTCGGCTGTTTAATTTTTCATTCATACATTAAAATAGTTTGTACTTGGGTATTTATAAAAAGCTGTTTTTGCTCTACTATTTACATTAATTGTTGGCTACTTAGTGATATGCATTTCAGAAATAAATGCAGATCTTTTTCACCACTGTTGTGTATTTGGCTGGTTACTGGTCAGTGTTGTAGCAATTGTGATGATTGTCTGATTGCTCAAGTACAGGCATCTGTACTTAGGCTGCAAGTTAACATTGGTGAAACAAACTCTGATGGTGGCTGAGTGCTGAAATGTGTCCGTTTTAACTTTTTGCCGTGATACGCTTATCAGTTGTAGAAGTGGCCTCCAAAACAATATTCCAGAGTGCTGGTTCTTTGTTTAGCTCACTGGAGCTCAGTTTTACAACAGAAGGTTGAGTCTATCTCTGTGTTGACAACATGCTTAAGCACTGCAACAATCTAACTTTTGCTTTGTTTCTATTTTCTGGCTGCAGAGAGGATCATGCCAGTCTCCAGTGAACACGTGATGGGCAACATGCAAGTCCTCAAGCAGAACTGGTGGCTGATGAATGCTTTAAGTTCCAGTTTCTTGAACACTGTGTCCATGTGAAACTATCGCATGTTGAGCACCCTCTTCAGTCAAGGCTGGACTCGGTGACTCACTACTCTTGATCAATCCAGGGCAAGTAGCAATTTTTTTATGATGTTAATTCATTCCACCATGGATTACCCTTAATATGGACACATGCTGTTTTTTTCCAAGATCTGCTTTGTGAGTATTCAGGACAATTTATTGGATCAGTTCAATCTGTTTCTGTCACAAAAAATATGTAAAAGCAGGGATGTGTTAACAGTTTCTTTGTGTCTGTCAGTGTCCTGATGTACCTTGTACCTTGATTTACAATGGACTTTATTCATTACCCATTTGCAGTTGCCGAATGTAAAATCTACGCTAATCAACAGTAATTCCTCATGTGTTGTACCATAATTTTCACAGTTAAATTCTGGCAACCACAGCTGCCAGTAATTTACCGTAAATATAAACTAGCTGCAATAAATTACCGTTGAATATCATACAATTGTACCGTGTTTATTACTGAGATATACTGTAATTAGGTTTACAGCATAAATGTTGTTTTAAAAATAATTTGCCGTAAACAGGTTTATATTATAACTGTTATTTATACAGCAAATTACTGTAAACGTGTTTACTGTGCATCTCTTTTTTTCATAGTTATTTACCGTAAAAAATAAGAGTTATCTACTGTGAAATTTACAGTTGCCAAAACAGCATACTGTAATGTCTTATACATTGTCACAGTATTTTTTATGGTGAAATTCTGGCAACCACAGCTGCCAGTATTTTACCGTAAATTACACCGTTTTTTTTTTACAGTGTATCTTGTGTTTGTAGCAGAGTGTTACCCTGCTATTAAGATGTATAGATCAAATCAAATGAGCATCTAGACAGTAAGTAGCTATGTGGAGTTAAGCTGGAGACACATGACTGATCTGAACATCTTGAAGAGTATTGAGGAGATCCTATTACTCTATCCTCCTATGCAGAGCCAGCGGCCAGAATATTGTCTTGAATATTGACATGCATGAGGCTGTACATGAACACCAGGACCTTCACTGGAAGGTGGATATTGACTTTTCCTTCTGTGTCTCTCCACAGTATGAAAAATCATCTGCCTACTTTCATATGCATAAATGCAGTGTGGCATGCAGTATATTGCAGCTGTTGATGAGAGTTGAGCAGTAAAGCAGGATTAGAATATCTTATAAATTCACAGAATAAGTTCCCTTCTGGGGATTTGAATACTGGTGTAATGACATGACACCTCTGCTTGCAGAGAGCATCACAAAGATCAGGATGGCAGTCATTTCTTTCTTAAAGTAAAAGATGGAGTGGAAACAAAAATCCTCTTTGAACAAATTTACGATTTGTGTAATGTTCTCTTTATAGAACATCCAGTATTTACTGTTAATACAAATGAAAACTTTGATAGACGTAACAGTGGTCATGTGCAAAGTTAATTGAGGACATATCAAACCACTGTGTCAGGATTATCACCTTGCGGGCAGTCAGATGGTGTGATAATCACTGCACACATTTCTTTGTCAAAAAGCCGATTGTTCCTTAGAATGAATGATTAGTGAATCTGAAAGTGCCTGGATGGCATCTCAAGCTTAACTCTGACAAAGTCTCTCCATCACCTCTACCAATATCACAAAGAGAGCTGCCCTGCCTGCTAAACTTCTGCTGAAAACATCGTATCTAAATATCACAGTAACAAGCTCTCAGGCTACTTAAGAAGAAGTACTTTGTCATGAGATACACAAACTGTTTAGGTTTTTAAATTTGCTTTTCTTTTAATTTGCTAAATCCTGATTGGTGCACGGAAATACGTGACATCAACTTTTTCCAACGGAAATGGGACCCCATTACTAGACCCAATAGTGAGACGCTGATTGAAAAAATAAGTTTTCAGGGACTTTAATTTCTTGAAACAACGACAAAAAAAAGAAAAAAGGATTTGAGTCTGTTGATTATGACTATAAGCTGATGTTTTGCTTAATGGTTTGCTTAATTCAGAGATTATTAGACAATCACTTTGCAATAATTTGCCTTACCAAGTCTACAGAGGCAAAAATAATTACTTAATCTTTCTTCACCAGTTTTATCTCTTTGCTTTCAAGTCTGTGGGAAATTAATGTTCTTTATAAGCTCACAGATGAATGTGTCCCACACGAGTGCTTGTTGTGACTTATTTCAGTACTTTATAAGCAAATGGAGCTGGCTGCAGATCACCCTAGGGCTTAAGCCTCAGCGTGTTCTCAGATGGTTTACATTTTTTAATGAAATGTGTTTTTCTTTCCTCGTCAGGGTCATATGATTGCCTGCCCGGCATGCATGGGCAGAAGGCAGGAGACACCCAGAGCAGGTCACCAGTCAATTAAACGTTGCCAGTTTTTAATGCTTTAAATTTAATGATATTTCTTGGGCATTGTGAAGTTTCATTCTCATGTTTCACCAGTAGAGGAGGCATAAGATCAACACTTATTACTCAGTGGGACCATCCCTGCATGCCTGATAAATGCATTACTGTACTATAGGGCTATGCTTTATATTTCCTGTAGCCTACTCCCTCGGCACAAATGCATTTCATTTATCAACCCAAGTACTGAACACATACATAAAGATATAACCTCAATGTACTGATAAAGTATATCTAGAGCAGGAGAGTGTGTGCCAACATCTGTTTCAGGAGAGTGATTGAGTCATGATTAAACCTCCTGCCATCCTTAATAACTATTCGAAACTCACTGGAGGACAGCCTGAGAGGGAAACACGTTTTTAAAATTAAACAGGGAGTTTGAATGCACTCGGAGACAATATTGCGTGCAGAGATCCAGGATTAAAAGCCTCACAAATGACACCCAGCATGTGTCTGCCTCAGAGGACCCAGCCTCCGACTTGTTTGCAAAAATGGAAAGCTTGTGTGTGTATGTGTGTGTGTGTGTGTGTGTGTGGGGGGGGGGTTATAATCATTTCCTATAGGGCATGCTCTTGATCCTGAGCAATTATTAGAAGACAAAATCACTGAGACAAAGCTGCAGGGTAAAAAAGCATCATTGAGAGTTTAGTGTTTTTATTTATCAGTTCAAAAGCATGTCACAACATGTAACAACAGTCATATTTGCATCACATCCAAACTCTACCAAATATAAATTCTTTCAAGTACACTGAGGCGTTATTGATTTTCCACAGGAACGTGCAAAAACCCACATGTAATATTACTGCATTATTACAAAAATATAGCTCCATCTAAACAAGATCATCATTGCATCACAGCCGATATGATACTGAGCCACATCACAATGCTCATCAGAGAAGGCAACACCTTTTGTAACTTAATACTTAAAAGAGAAATACACAAACAAGGACAACAGCTCCACTGTTCACATTGCTAATACACTGGTAAGCATACATAATGGTGGTTTCCATTTGTTTAACCTGGACTGGCTTCTGAAAAAAGCTAGTGATGGCAGCTTGATAAAGTTGGACTTTTAATTCTACAGAGGCCTTGTTTTTTTTTTTGTCCATTGATGTACGTAACACAGTGTGCAAGATACAGCTCCCTTGTCATCAGCATGATCAGCATGCTTTCACCTGCCTGGTACTTATCAGATCTGTGGAGTGGGATAAAAAGGCAGACAGGGAAAAAAGGGCCCTCAAGATGTGGAGCTGCTTGTTTTCACTGAAGTCTTGACAGGGGCCCCCTGGAGGCCTGCGAGCAGCTCACTGAGCAGCACCTCCCTTTCACCTAGAAGCACGTCCCTCCTCAGACTGGTTCCTTTGTTCACGACCTTTATCTTCATGGCCAGACTCTTTACCTTTGCCTGCGGCAGTGCGTCAAAAAAAAAGTCTTCGTTGAATACTGGATTCCTGCTATTCTTGATGATGGTGCTCCTCTGTTTCTGCTGCTTCCCGGGGTTCAGGTAGAGTGCCACACAGCAGTTGATGCTTTTAACGTCCGTCTGCCTGTCATAAAGGGCCTCGGCTGTGAGCACGCGCACCCTCAGCCGAGCTGCCTCTGGGTCGTAGTGAGTGCTCAGCCTCAGTGTCCCCCCCTTGTGGAGGTTAACAGTGTGCTCGCGCTGCAGGAGGTCTGACGCTGCGCCCCTCAAGCCGCTGCTTTTACATCCCCGGAAGGCAGGAGAGGGGGGGCAGCGCATGCGGCGGCGCTGCATGTTGGGGCTGTTGTCTGCTGAGCTGCAATCATCGGTGGAAAGAGAGCTGTGGCGTGCCAGGGAGCGCTTGGCACGAGACACCTTGAGGGAGAGAGAAAAGGCAATTGGTAAACATACAGAAAAGAGCCTCATGGTAAACCAAACAAGGAAAACACTTCATTAATAGCTTTTTAACAGCCAGTCCATGTACACAGACCCCTACAGAAACAGTCCTCACCTTGGCTTGTGTCTCCTGGGTAATGGAGCGTAGAAGAGAGGCAGAGCGGGACAGGAGAGGGGAGTTAAAGGGGGATGACTCTGCTGAAGAGCAGGTGTCGCTCTCTCCACCACTGAAATAGCGGTAGGGGTTGGGGTCCGCTGGAGCCAGAAGAGTCCCCCCTTGGGAGCGCCTCTGGGAGTTCGGGGAGGTGAGAGGGCTGCTGGGGTCGCTGTGGAACAGGCTCTCCTTGCGCCGGGTATGAGGAGACTCCACCAGGGTGGAAAAGCCATAGGAGGTCTGAGCCTTGGGGACATATGGCAGAGACATTGCAGTCTGTGACTGGGGGTCTGCATTAGTGTTGACTTCAACACTGACTTTGTCCACAGATCCGGCACCTGGCTCATCAGCACTCTCTATTTGGATGATGTGACGGTTGGCTGACTTCTGGAGATTGCGGGTGTCTCCTCCCAGGCGGGAAAAGAGGCGAGGGCTGCAGGGGTTCTTGCTGCTCCGAGCTCGGGGGCTCTGGCTGCAGATGGCATGGTCAGAGGAGGAGGGTCGTAGTGTTGAGCAGTGCTGAGGTTCTGGGGTAAGAGACTCCTCTGGTGGGCAGCAGATAAGTTTGGGAGGGATGAAGAAATCAGGTATCTTGTCTGGAGTGAGGACATTGGCATAAACAGAGACAGGAATGGCCTCTGTTGTCTGCGGGGGCTGGGATTGTGTCCCACTGCTCTCCACAGAGCTCCGGAGCTTCTCCAGTAGCCACATGCCCACTCAGATGCCTCAGCTCACAGTTTTTCTGTGAACAGAAAAGTGATGCGTGAAGAGGCGACAGCACATCCAAAATCAACAGAATTACATCTTTTTGTTGAGGTTTACTAAATAATATTCCCCAAAAGACATAAAGCTTGGACTATATGTCGCCTTTTATACCTCAGTAGAAAAGAAATCTCTTGAATCATGCACCTCACCAATTAGAGGAATGAAGAATAAACATTTAAGTTGCAGGCAAGAGTTATACATTTCTTTCATAATTCAGACATACAGACTCTTTAGAGTGTCTAAAGAGCACTTTAATTAGGCTAAATGTGAAATCACTGCGCAAACAAAGTGAGATAAAAATAACCGTATAATTCTCCTCTAAACGATTTACACGAGCGCTGTTGAGATTTGTAACAACTCAAACAAATTCAGCGATTTTAACAAATCAAACTACTGCTATTTTTTTCCTTTGAAAATCACTTTAAGTCATTGGACTTTTAATTACTCAATGAAATCCTTAAAATAAGCGAACAATGGCGAGTCTAAACAACTTTTTCCCCTCAAACACATTAACTGCCGTCGCGTTGCACATCCAACATCAAATATCAACAAACCTGTTGGCTGTAGAACTCTTTTCCTCCGAAAAGACTGATCGCTGGCGTGCGCTGGTATGCAACCTCTCCAAGCACTCCGTGCGTAAAAGGTATTTTCCAGTTAGTTAACGTGTGATCCAAAACGCTTGCCAGCGGCTAGAGGCTGCTGGATCAGGCACTCCCGTTTTATATGATGGGGTCTCTGACTTCTGAGCCAATGAGAAGGTTGTGAAACCTTTCCATGATATTTACCATAAACTATTCCCTGCGCAGGCACCGGGTGTGGGGGCAAATCTAATTTAAAGGCTGTTGTTTCATCACCCACAAAGTATTGCAAATTATGTGGGTTTCATATGTCACGCCTCATTGATTTTTAAAGAGAACGTCGGGATTTCATTTGGCGCTCACGTGAGATCTATTCTCTTATGTATTGTTGTCAGATAGTGCCTCTCTCCCTATAACAGCCTACATGGTGCAAATAGACAGGCGCCTTAATTGGACTTCCTGATGGCAACCTGATGGCAATGTGGAGTGACAATATGCTGCATTCACATCCACCTTCTGAACTCATTAACCAATGATAATGGAAGAGAAAGCTTTTTACTTATAGGATTTTGTACAGACACAACAGGGGCGTGTCCAGGGAGTGGACTGGGGTGCCACTGGCCACCCTAGAAATCTGATTGGCCACCCCAGGTGCCACCCCATTATGCTAAACTATGATTGGCTATCTGTCTGGTCCGAGGCGGGACCTTAGTTCGTATGTTGTTGCTACTGTTGTGTTGTAGATTTGAAGTTTTACACACTTTTGTCAATACAATATTTATCCACAGTCTTTTTATTTTTGGTACTATTATAGTGTCACTGTATTTTTGAATGTGCATTGTTATATTTTGTACATATCTGACTGTTGGAGGTACAATTTCTTTTGGATGACTTAAATAATATATATAATAATAAAGTTTGTAAGCTTTATATTACATTTGTATGGTGCCACTTTTTTTTGTGTTGCGATTGGACGGTCTATTTATCTTTTAAATTAAAATTTTAAACACTGGAATGTAAGAAACTGTAAGATACTGTAATGTTAGTAATTAAAGTAGATATATGAATAGTGGAGACAGAAATTGTAAATTAATGCTATTCTAACGTGTGTGTGTGTGTGTGTGTGTGTGTGTGTGTGTGTGTGTACATTCACGTACACTGGGACAAAGTAAAAACACACCGTGACAAATAAACTGCAGAAGTGTAATCACAATCACAAAGAAATGGGTCGTGAGTTATATTAAGTTGAATAAACATCATACCTCTGTTTTAAAGTGTTTCTATACTGCAGTGCATTGCTCTCAGCTCTCCCAAATAAGCCTAAATCATTTCAGCTTGTAGTGACTGGAACAAAGACAAGAGCTCACGTCATGCCTGTTTTGAAGTCCCTACACTTGCTTCCAGTTAGTTTTTGGATAGTTTCTTAAATCCCAGTGTTTGTCCATAAATCTTCTCATGGACATGCCACTGACGTTGATATATTGCTTGGATATGTCCCTGGTAGAGTCCTCAGATCCACACACACTCTGCTGCTTGCTGTACCCAAAACTCTGACAAAGACCTGCAGTGAAGCTGCCTTCTGTAGTTTTGGACCCAGTCTCTGGAACAGAGGACAACAACATCAACCCCCCACTGAAAACTCACTTTGTAAGATGTGCTTTTATCTATAATGTGCCATTCAGAGCTCAAACAGCTAGTCAGTTAATCGATTAGATGATCAACATAAAATTAATAGTCAACTATTTTGATAATGGATTAACCATTTAAGTCATTTTTCAAATTAAAACTAATTTCCTCCATTTCAGCTTCTTAACTGTGAAGCTCTTTTGGCTTTTCTTATTCTTTCGCGACACTAAGCTGAATATTTGGGTTTTGGACTGTTAGTCGGACAAAATAAGGTGTTGAAGATCACTTTGGGCTTTAGAAAATTGCCCTGAATATCTTTCAATATTTTTGGATATTTTCAAATCATTAATTGATTAATCAAGAAACCAATCAGCAGACAAATTGTAAACGACATTAAACACACTAATGTAGCTGTAAGCAGATCTAAGTGTCATTTGTCAACGACTATAACTGCTCCTGTGGACACCCATAAGTGGAGGCTGATGTATAAACTGATAATGAATGTCCTACATTGTAGTGTTGTTTAAACCATGTTTTAAATGCTTGTATACTGCTACTGCAGCAGTAGCTCAGTCCATACGGACTCGGCTTGGGGACCAGAGGGTGGCCGGCTTGAGTCCAGCATGTCAGCAGTTGGGGCACCTCCACCCTTGAGCAAGGCAGCTAACATAGCTAACATACTGTAGCTTTGCTATGCGGCGACCCACCGCTCTGACATATCTCCTCGTTAAATATATGTATAAGTTTCTGTGTGTGCTCAGACCTGCGTGTGTGTAACAATTAATAACAGAGTGAAAAAATGAACTTCTCCAAGGGGACAAATAAAGCAATTATTATTATTAATAATAAATGCTAAATCGGGGGACTAAAATGTTACCGATTATTTTAAGTTGTTTGTCTTGATATTCATCACTTTGAGCAGCATCTTTTATGTAAAATAAGACCTGACAGTCACTATTTATTTGAGTTTTCAAACCAACATTAGGCAGCCCAAATCTGCTGTGCCTGGCGGCAGATTTCATCACAAAAAAGGCAAAATTACATAACGTGGTAACGGGGGAAGCCTAAAAAATCATGATAACACACTGAAAAACTGGACACATTTGTGACACTCTCCTAAAAACATTATTTTCCTGAATTCATGATGCAGTGCCAGCTCAGAAAGATGCACAGTGCTGTAGAAGGACATAAAACCTGAGCAAAGTAAAAGTGGTATGGATTGATGAAGTGTCTTTGTTTTCTAATTGGACCAGTTTCTGTTTGGAGAAAGCCAAAGAATGCATTCAACCCACAGTGTCTTTTGCCAGGTGTTAAACATGGAGGTGGATCTGTCATGGTATGAGCAGCCATCTCGTAGGAGTCATTTGGACCAGTCAATGTTCTGCAGGGTTTTAAAAACGGCCAACAAATGTGAGGCCATTTTACAGGACCAGTTGCACCGTGGTGGGAATACTGTCCCTTCATGATATATTTCATGTTGACAATCCCCCACCGCTTGCTGCATTACTAATATTTGTATAATTTGTTGTTTTCATCATTTTGTCCAACATCTACATATTCACTAAACTCGTGCATGAAGGTCAGGTAAGAAATAGCAGAAATACGCTATTTGTGTGTCCGCACATTACTGTATATGACAGGTTCAGTAAAACGCTGTTGTTTGTTTTCACACACAGTTAAAGACACATGGTTTGGCTACTTGTTGTTTGGCTCTAAACTCTGGTCCTTTGGTATTTGCATGCTTATTTCTCCTTGCGGTTAGAGTCTGATCTGCTTGGCTGGACGCACACAATCACAATGTGTACAATCCTTCTGCCTACATCAGCGTACTTAGCAGAGATTTCATGCCATGCAGCATCTTGGTCTGGAAAACGTAATCTATGTATCTTACATTAATGTTCCCTCTTAATTGTTTCCATTTTCTTTCCCTTTCGGATAAAATGTTTTTCTCCCATTTTCAGTACAGTAACAAGCTGTCTAATCAAATAATGTTTCTTTAACCTTATTTAATCAGGCTAGTTGCACTGAGAGTAGTGTTCTGTTTTTCAGGAACGCCGCACTTTAGTTCAACCATTCACATGTGGAACCTGCCCAGTACAACTACAGTCTGATCTGTGGGTCAGCTAGCAGTTCCCTTGTAGCTCGGGGTTACAGAAGCTGGAAAAATAATCATCCCAAATCGAAAGATTACCAGCTAGTCACTCAACAAAACTACCTAAAAAACGTTTATCCAAAGAACTGAGGAAGTAGAAACACTCCTCTCATCTCATAATGTAGGCAGAATTATTAGTGAAGAGTTCAAGGTTGGTTTTTAAAGCCCCCCAAGGTTTCTTATATATCCATATATATATGGAGAAACAATTCACTGATATGCCACAGCCAATCTAATTGAGTATGAATGGCTCAAATACAGGTGTGAACCTGGAAGACAAATAGTCAAGAAGACTTTTAGCTGTAATTGGCTTTACAAAGACCTAAATAAAAGTTCAAAGTTATGCAAATGTATTTGCATAACATGCTATGAACCATTAGATTAGCACATCAGGAGTATGATTCATCCACTGGTCTTGCCATTCATTCGACCAGTCAACAATTGACTGATTCCGTACATTTACTGTAGCAACACTAAAAGTCCAGGAGCCATGCGTGGCTGTAGTGCGTATTACAACACCAGAAAAAAAAAATGCATGGATGAAAATGAGACAACTTTTCTATTCTTAGATCTATAGCACCAGCTGGGCAAAGCTTGAATCCTGGGTGACATCTAATGAAAAGACCATGTTTCTAAATTGAAAGGGTTTATGCTCTACACGAGGCCACATCTCAGATTCAGCTTGTTAGACTCTGCAGAGATGCGGCTTTCATCAGTCAAAGATGTACTTTTGTCAGACTCAGCTGGCTCAGTTGCCATTATTATTTTCATTGCAAACCTGCAATATTAGATGGTGGTGGAAAAAAAAAAAATTCAGTCATTACAGAGAAGAGTGAAAAGGCACAAAAATAAATTATGTTTAAAAAGATCCTCACAATGAAGTGCATATATTCATGCATTTACTGTATGCA
Organism: Macquaria ambigua; assembly: GCA_008360985.2. NCBI lineage: Eukaryota > Metazoa > Chordata > Actinopteri > Centrarchiformes > Percichthyidae > Macquaria > Macquaria ambigua. Next base: position 74,335 of record VMKM01002163.1, on the reverse strand, counting down.
TGTAAATAGATTTACATTTCTATGTCTTTTATAACCACTAAAAGCATTAACATACCTTTGTGATAATTTGTAATATTATGTAAAATAACAAAGGAGATTCAACATACCTAATCAGGTGTAGTTAAAGCCTGAATTAAATATCATCCATTTACAGGGAACTATTGTTTGATTACAATTAACATTATACTATGCTTTACATTTAATCATTACCACTGTTTCTCTTTTTACAGAAATAATGAAAGGTGTGTTGTGCCTCTAGGGGTCTTAAAGCTGCACTAATCAATACATTTAGAATGAAAAGAAAATAAATGGATGCACTACTGGCTATACATGTGCTACAGTTTAAAAATAAAAGAAGCAGCTACCTCACTTCAATGTCATTATTGAACAATAAAACTATGGGTTCTCACACTTCTTTCTTGATACATGAAATACATACAGCAGTTCAGCTATTTACACAGGAGTTTTATGATGAACTGTCAGATTACTACAGAATACTGCCTGACATGTACTAAAATGTTACCATTCACTTTTTTAGCCAGAAGCCACCTAAAACTAAGATCCTGGAGCATGTGAATCCTTCTTAAGGTAGGTTCTCATTTAAAAAACAAACAACAAAAACCTAAACATTTTCCCTATATTTTAGTCATTAGTTTCCACATCAAATTGTCAGATATAGGAAGTGCCACACAGTTTTAATCTGATGGTGTAAACTTCATGATTCCAATTTATTAAGCGGATCATAACAATTATTCATTTCTATAAGACATCATAATTATTTCATGCGACACTGTGTAAAAACATCTCTCACACACATAAACACAATAAACCCACAACATATGAACATGTCTCCATGCAGACACACATACACACACACACACACACACACGTCTCCATGCAGGCGCAGCAAGCATGTTAATGTGACTCTGTCAGTTTTTGTTGGACCGAGGCTGGTGTGCTTCTGTTTATAATGAGGCCTTTCACACTTATCTGATTCTTCCCACAACCTCTCCAACAGCTGGAATCCAACCCAGCCTACAAGATCGAACACACCATTTTCTTGCTCCAATTAAGTCTCTGCTGTAGTCTATTCACAGTACTTGCAATAACTATATCGACACGCACAGCCATGCACGTCACTTCAGCTGACCACCAGCTGATCCAATAATCACCAATTATGTTTGACATTTAAAAATGAGGGTTATCTCTACTGCAAACTCGTCATTCTTCTCCCTGGTTCCTGCCAGATGTTCTTGTTGACTGGTTTTCCTTCTCAGTTCTAAATGCTGCAATCTGACTGGCTTTATGTATAAGGTGTACAACACCTATAGGATAGACTTGGTGTGGGATTTGGTACAAACATTCATGGCACCCAGAGGATGAATCCTAATGACTTTGGTGATCCCCTGACTTTTCCTCTAACGCCATCAAGAGGCTGGCATTTGTGGTTTTAAGTAAAATATCTCAACAACTATTGGATGGATTGCCAGTAAATTTAGCACACACATTCATGTTACCGTCATGATGAACTGTAATCACTTTGTTTATCTCTTTTACTTTTCATCTAGCAACATTGTCAAGTCAAAATGTATTTGTTCAGTACTTTGGTTTTTGACCAGATACTTGCAAAACTAATGACATTTCCATCAGCCTCAGCTGTAGGCTACTTTGTATTTAGTGCAAATGTTAGCATGCTAACATGCTAAACTGAGATGCTGAACATGGTAAACATTATACCTGTTAAACATCAACATGTTAGCAATGTCATGCACATGTTAGCATGCTGATGTTAGCATTTAGCTCACAGAGCAGCTAGCATGGCTGTAGACTTACAGTTTTGTTTAAATCTACCGTTGGAGATTTCTGTACTTCATAATGTTTTGTTCTTGGTTGGTCCAGAGAAGTCAAAGCATCAGCCATGATATAAGCTAGTTGAAGTAAATTTTTCCACCCGCTTCATACCTTAAAGAAGTGAATGTGTTCCTTCTTGAAGAATGGTTGAGTATCCTACAATTAACATTCAACATGTTTATGGCAGCAATCTGAGAGGAGTTCAAGTTGCTCTGGAGGCAAAGGGTGTCCATACTCAGGTCCTTAATATTTATATTATGAATATTAAGAACTGTTATGAGGTTTGGTCATTACCTACTCAGAAAAAAATCCAGGAACTCATCCTGTGATATATGAAGTCAAACTGCAATTATTTTCTAAGTAGTATATGAAGAGGACATAAGGCACAATATACAGAAATGTCTACCTACGCATTTCGGCAGCATCGCCTCATTAGGGTGAATTCACCACTGTATATTCTTTCGTTTGTCATTATTTTGGACCTTATAGGCAAAAATTTATCCCACATCACAGAGAAAATAGCAACTCCGTCTGCTCATTTAAGCTCAATTTTTTTTGTACAGTATGTGCCAGAAGTATGATGGGAGCGAAATAACCTATTGATTTAAGAATTCATTAGTTGCATAGCCAATTTGATGGCTGAATTCTTCTCTGAGAAACAGTACTGAAAACTTAAAGTAAATGTCAAATGAAATGTCACAGGGATACTATGCTCCTGTCAGGTAGGCCTATTTTAGAGCATTTCCATTCCAGATTTTTATGAGCCACATAAATAGACTTTCTGTATTTTGCGTTTCCCTGAACAACTGATACTGACCCAACTAGTGTTTATGTGTTCCCCTCCAAGTTCAAATCTGTTTAAAATCAAATAGCCCATAATATTTAGAATACTTATTATAATTTAATGTAATCTATGTATATAGTGTACATAGTACGCTGCATAAATGTATGTATCTAATAAGTACCTTTCTTGCCTTTCATGCCTGGACAGTCTTCCTTCATCACAGGTTGACTTTAATCTTAAAGGGGAACGTCACTGATTTTACACATCAAAAACTGCGTTTCCACCCAGAACTTTTAGTCTCAGGAACTACTTTTTAAGGAACTAAAAGGCTCCTGCAGCCTATTGTTGTCTGCATTTCCACCGCGGTCTAAAGACCCACGAAGATTAGGCAAATTTTTGAGGTGTCTTTGGTGATTTTTGCACATCTGTCTGTTTTTCTTCAATGAATCTTTTATCTAACACTGTACATGCTGGGTGTGTATTAACCCTTTTACGAATCTGTTTTTCTTCTTATATCAATAAATTAATATTCAATGAATTTCAATAGATTTGTAGTGAATCTGTATTGTAGTTCTTACAAACTTAAACCTACCACGGTGTCCTCCATGATTTGTCTCGGTTGGATGGAAACTAGGAATGTTTCATTGCTAGACTACAGTACTCATTGTATCTATTCTATAGTGTAGAATATATTATATAAATTTAGATAAGATAATAACCCATAATAAAGTCAAAAGCTTTTCTGTGTGAGTCATGGCCTCCACTAAGGCTGAGATGAGAGGATGGTAGTGAGTTGAGTCATGTTGATACAGCAGGATCAGATTGAGTTTGGAAAGAATCCAAGCACTTCCTGTTGCTGCAGTACGATATTCAGCACGTTTGTCGAAATGAAGAATATCCTGATGGATATTACTTTACACTGAATATATCCAGACTGCACTGCACAGAATAAATTAATTATGAGCTGTTTTATGCAATGTGACTCACACTCTATAAACATTTACTGAAGCAGTGTTACACTACCACTATAGTGAACTTAGTAGATACCTGTGACACACATATATTAATGTATTTTAAAATGAATATTAATACATAATGTGCTTTTTTTTGTTTCTGCTTCAGCTGAGGTGATTTCACTTGTTGCTGCACATGTGAGAGATCTTGCATGTAAACCTTGCAAGTGTCTCAGTGAGCAGAGACTACACACTGTTTGATAACAGTGTGTCGGGTTGGCACGAGGCTAATTCTGCTGCCGTACTGATATCCTCTTTATGGCTCGGAGACAACCGACCCATCTGGTTGGGGGCCACTGGGCACCAAGGTAAACAAACACCAAGCACACACAGCTAACGAGAGAGTGGATTCTGTGCTGCTTAGCGTCGGTCTTCAGAGTTACGATGATAAATTTGTTTGAGGATTATCACATATACAGACCAACAGACCAGAAGCCATGAGTGTAGCTCAAGTAAACACGGCAACGAGAAAAGGCGACAGATGGAGAGGGGGTGAAGACAGTACAAGATGAAGTATGTAAAAAGTGAAGAGTGGACCTGTACCATCTGCAAAACAGTTGGGAGAAATAGCCTACAGGAGAAGGGAACAAGAACAACAACAAATAATGCAAAAAGGAGTAAGTCATTTCATTTTATGTGACAGTCTGAGCACTCTAAGCCCAGTCGACACATAAAGCAGATGTTCTCAGCTCAGTTGAAATCACTGAAATCCTCTGAAGGCACAGTTTCCACCAACAGCTTATTGTCCTAATGTTAATGAAATCGTTCAAAATGTAGAAAGAACTGGACAAAACCTGCCTGGAGTGCAAATTCTGACCTTTAAAGGTTATTTAAGAGTTTACATAAACTGCAACAAAACTTCTAAAATATTCGATACATTCACCAGACATGGCTGCAGACCTTCAGTGAAAATGATAAAGCAGAAATATAGATGGAATTGTGTGAGGGAATAAATGCCAAACCCACATAAGTAGCGGATAAACATCCCTTTAAAAGGTTAAAAGTAGTTTTAAAAAGGTTTAAAATGCCTTAATCATCCCACAATCTACACACACACAAGCACACACACGCACACAAACTCAGAGTTGCCTAAATCTCTGAATTTAATGCATCACAAAGTCATTAATTTTCTAGATGAGGAGGCTGGCTGCTCAAATTAACTTTAAAATGAATTATTAAAGCCCTTAATCACTGATGCTGGAGTTGAGAAACAATATGCAACATTTACAGCTTTTCATATCCAGTTTTTTAACCTCTCCAAGTCATTTGTTCCACACACATTTTACCTCAATCTGGAAAAGTTTTATGGTATAAAATTAAGGGGTAAATGCAAAATGTTGTATACAAACAAATGATTTGTTGTATTTACCGTAAGATACATGTGTGGTGCGTTTCTTGCACCTGGGGAAAATAATAGTAGATGTCAGCAGTAGTTATTAGCACAGTAGTTGTATAAGCCTATGAACATGACATAAAGGCCTCTGGCCTCTGTTCCCTTTCTGCTACACTCACTGTAATCCACAGTCCCAACTGTGCACAGTAAACAGTCATAATGAACACAAATTATGCACAACTAAGAGACATCAGCTTCCCTTTCACTAATTCTGATCACCACAATTCAGTCACAGCAGAGTAAACCTGCTCACCAACAGACATTAAACTCTCTTCTACCACTGTGCAGGAAATAACCAAACCCGTAGTGTAGTATACAATACTATATGCCTATGGCTTATGTTGCAATCAAGTAGGCCACATGCTGGATGACATATCCAGGAGTCATGTGTTACAGACCTGTGATATTTTATCTTCCACACAAGAAAACTACATCCAGATATTTAAACAGCAACTGATGCATTCAGGTTAATATTATTATCTCACACAGGGAACCTCTTATAATGTAGAAGCATATTGTTGCATATTGCACACAGCATCTTGGGCTCATTAAAATAAGTGCCAATTTCATAACAGCAGTAGTTATTTATTAACGCTCTGCTGGTGTCTATTTTGGTTTATCAAACCAAATGCCCCAGAAAGGTTGCAGTATTTTAGAGGTAATTTTTGCCTATATTGGACAGCTTAAAGGAGAGAGAGAGAGAGAGAGAGAGAGAGAGAGAGAGAGAGAGAGAGAGAGAGACATGCAACAAAGGTCCCCTGCCAATCAGAGATGTTGTGGTCCATGGTCGGAGCCCTGACCCCTTGGCAACCAGAGCGCATCAGCTTGGGAAATATTCAAAGAAGGTATACTTTCACAGTTAATAGCTGTACTGAAAACTGTAACCATCAACAAAACAAAATGCATGCATGCAGGCATTGTTGTTGTAAAACAAGTTATTACAGTATATATGTAATTTCTGCAGGCTTGAAGTCATGCCAAGTCACCTATTTTACATGAAAAACGATGTATCTTTTAAATGAGTTACAGTAATCTTACTGATTTTCCTCCTCTGTCACTCATTATCTTATAATGTACTTTTTAAATGTCAAAAATGATTTTTATTTGATTTGTGCTGCTTTCCATCAAGAAGCTGTAATTGACAGACAAGACGAAATCCTTCAGTTACTTGGCTACTTTGGATCTCCTCCGCCTGCGTTTATACTTGTGTGTGTGTGTGTGTGTGTGTGTGTGTGTGTGTGTGTGTGTGTGTGTGTGTGTGTGTGTGTGTGTGCGAGCTTGTGCGTGTTCTGCAAGTGTGTTCTCTCCATCCCTTGTGACTGCTTGGCATTTTGACAAGTGTGTGACAGTCAAATCTGTCAACAACGGCAGCATGATGAATCCTTACACAATATGCTGGCAATGAACAGTGTCTCTCCAACAGACAGAGAGAAAAGAAGGGACGACCAAATGGTACACTGTATATTTTTGACAAGAAGATAAACACAACAGCCTGGGTTCAAATACAAATAAATTGATGAATGAATCATGGCAGACACTGATTGGCTCAGGGACAAGAGAAGCTTGATTAGTTCCACAATCAACAGATGTCAATACCTCTCAAAACTATTGAACGATGTCCGCTCTCTTCTCTCATCCTGGAGTCATATCATCTCCTGTAAATAAGAAGAAGACAAGGAAAGTTTGACTTCTCTTTCTGTTGTGAAAGTAAAAATGTGTTAGTCATCACACAGAGTTTAGTTAGGACATCAAAGAGACAAATAAAAATGGTGGTACTGTTGGATAACACGATTCTAAAACCCCTGCCACCGAACAAGAAGTGGTGACAGGTCGCCTGTGGCTCTGCACAGTTTCTTTGCAGTTGTTTTTCACAGGAAAATATGTTGTTGTGTATATAGCCTATTTTTAATTCTCTCTCTGCGGCAGAACAAAACATCCTGCTGTCTCTGAATTGGTTTCAACACAGAGCCCAGGGGGAGAAGAAGGAAATGGCGGGAGTGAAGTACTCTGCTAATAGGAAGAATTAAATGAAACGAGGACCCTTTAGGCTCCTTTATATAGTCTCTCTCTTGACTCAGTACGTCCTGAACAATGCTTTGCTCTGGCCTTTTATAAGGGCAACATGTGGGTGACTCATTGCCCTGCTTCGCCATGAAAATGTGAATGATTGCTGGTATTTATTATACGGCACAGATGTAGTGAAAGGTAAAAGGTAATAGCAGGGCTGGAGGCATACAGCACTGCTCTCCAGAACACTTCAAATCCATAATTGGCCATGGATGCTATTTGGTTAAGATGACATTGTAATGACATGCTGTTATTCATATTTTAACTTCCAGCATTTCCTTTTTTTCCAATCTTTTTTGATATATACACACATTGTAATCACCTGCACACACCATTCACAGTGGCTTCAATGAAAATGAACAGGGTTGACGGCAAACAGAACAATGACCATACATGTTTGAAAAGATATTCTGATGAGATGAAGAACAACATTTTGTTGAATAACAGATAATTTGCACTGTGCCGCTTTTTGCATTCTGAATTTTTGTTCATGACTAGTCAGATTTAAAGCTGGTATCAGTAGTTTTATTTATTTAGTTAATACAAAATATTATTATCATATCCATCTGTATCGTAAGATATTGCAAAATGTAAAAACTGAAAAAAAATGTTGTGTTTGGGAATGCTCTCTGTACTCTGCTATAGAGAAATTATAATTGCCTGTTCACTAAACCCCTCCCCCGAATAACGAATGTCTAATCACAGCTTAGCAGCCTTAACAAGGCATGTGACAGCAAGACTGTCAGATGTTGGATTTCTCCACATGTTGTGGAGGGTGGTGTCTTTCCATCAGTGGTGGGAGAAGTATTCAGATCATTTACTTCAGTAAAAGTACTAATACAACAATGTAAAAGTACTCCACTGTGAGTAAAAGTCCAGTGTTTTCAACCAATTAATGGAGCTAACGTTAGCTTAATTAGCAAGCTAGCTAGAGCTGATCAAATCTGGCACCGACAGTAGTCATTTTAGCGGAAAAAATCAACGGTCACCAGTTAAAAATGTGAAGCCTGCTTTTGTCTACATCTGTCTGAAATCAAGGACCCATTGTTTCAAAAATGACTAGGAATTAACTGCATAACGTGTTATGTGCAGAGCGAGAAGGGAAAGCTTGAAAGGCAGGTATAGCAACAGTAAGTAAGAGGGTTAGAACATCTTTTCGACCTCGATCTCACCATTGGGAGACGTTGTATTGAAAGTTAAAGTTTTGTCTGATGTGAAGAAGCCTGCACGTTCAAACCCTTTGAACCATCTCACTTGACACGTCACGTCCAAACACAGAGTGGCCGTCTTGTTACAGTGCGTGTGATGTAACTGTGAGAAATGTGACAACCTGCCCCAGTATAAGATAAGCTTGAAGAGTCGACAGAGGTAAAAGGCTTTGAAGAACAATAATGTCAAGGAAAAACCTACACATACTTGACAAATCTGTCAACTGTCTGACTTTGATTGTTAGATTGTATTTCTGGCTCTCTGGCTTGTTACATGCACTGACTCATTCACATTAAATTTGTTCTTCATTGTACATGAATCACCGTTGCAGAACCATTATTTATGACTTAAAAACAAGCCTACACACTTGGTAAATGTGATCAGCATGGCCACTGCTATCTTGTTAACAGTCTTTCATATAAAAGTTCGGTGTCCTTGCTGCTGTCTTTGCCCATTATATTTCTTGGCCCACCCAAAGGTGCTCACAATGGCAGCCTAGTGGTGAGGGTGTTTGAAATGGAGGAGGACCTAAGGTGGTGAGACAATAACAGGCCACACTTAACACCACATGGCCCGGGTTTATTTATGTTGTTAACACTCCCACAAACTACAGTTGGAGACTTACCAGCCTCCGACTAGCTGGATACAGGTGCCAGCAAACTTGGATGTCATTAGAAAGCCATTGTTATGATATGTTTGAAGTAATGCTCAGCCAAAATCATGTACCACTAGAAAAACCTACACATAGTTTGCCTTTCTACAGGTTCTTTAATATGAATAAAAATGATAATGAACTCTTTATTACAGTTTGGAAGCATGTAAGAAAGCTTGTGAATTCAAGAGTGTAATTCAAAGGACCTGTTATTGTATAATTCTTGTTGTTATGCAAATGATCAGTGTTATGAGCCAATAAAGGATGGACTTAAATGGTAACAACCACCCACATAGCTCCCTCACAAAATACACTTAATCAAATACACATGTCAATATTTATATATATATATACAGTAAAAGGATTCATGCTGGTTTTCACACATGCTTTCATGCACATACTGTAGAGCGTAACCAAAAAGGGAAATATAGGGATATTTAACCCTGAGAAGAAGGGTGGGAGACACTTTTTCTCTGTTGCTAAAGCAACAAGGAAATGTCATGCTGATGTACAGCCTACTGAACTGAAACTGAGGGGAAAAGATGGGAAGATCACATTTCCATCTACCGTATCTACTGTCTCTGTTCAAACCTGACATCTCCACCTGTCAAAGAGCTCCATCTGTCCGCACCAGTCTTTCATTTAATGTCAACTGTGGACACTTACAGAAAGAGAAGAGGGGTGTAAAATTCAAATGTATTTGATTAGCACTCTTCCCCAAACATTTCTAAGTCTGACAGTACAGTGGAAGGCCTGTTTTAATGTATGTACTTGTATTTCTATTTGTTCACTGTGATGAAACTCCCAGCCAAACAATTATCCCTTCAATCACATTTTATTTATAGCATGGCAAATATATGCCTCCTTACTTGGTTATGCTTCATAACCACAGGGGTGTGTAATTACTCACGTCTCATGGCGGTATGGGTCTAACAGCTTCCGCAGTAGTGTTCATTTCAGTCTAACTTGAGCTGATGACAAGTCTAAGAAACATCTTTCTCATTAAATCGCAATACAGATATGAGGACAACAGAAATATTGGCTTATTGTGATCACTGAAATGGAGAATTGTGATTCTGCGTGACCTTTGAAATAATGAGGTTCACGCACGTCTTCGATCTCTCACATATCCGAGTCTGTGTGATGACAATGATGCTGCAACAGCAAAGGTGGAAGATACAGAAGATACAGTCTACACATACGTTTTACTCAAGTAGAGGTACAGTATGTGTACTGCAGTTATTTTATCTTTAAATATGTCAAGAAGAAAACCCATGTAAAAGTGCCACATAAGAGCAACTCAAAAATACTAAACAATTGTTCATATGTGGTCCAGATTTCAAAATGATCCTCCACCCAGTTCCCGGTTTAACTTAACACATGCAAAACCAGCGTACAATTTTGTTAATGCACAGGAAATGTTTTTTGTAATTATCTACCTTTATAATTATGCAACATCTGTGTGGACACACTATACTGCTTTTTCCTGTCTCCATCGTCCCATTATAGCGAGCACATGGAAAAATCTTTTCCACATTAAGGAGCTTGAGGACCTCTCAACCACAAACTGATAAAAGTCACAGGTGGTTGTGTGCTGAAAAGGCCTCAAGGGTCTTTTTGATATTTACCAAGTTACTTCCTGTAGGAATATCTAGAAAGGTCTTAGAAGATTGCAAAGAGGATGAGTAGAGGTGGAATTTACTGAGATTACTTTCCCCCTCTATCCCAATGTGTCAGTATACTCATTTAAGTCTATGTGGAGGAACCATACTATATTAAGAACAAAAAGGAGTTAGACATCTTCTGTAACTATAATATTCATCAGCTATTTTTCAATCTGAAGTACATATTAATGTTTTGTCACTGTGCGTCTGCAGGCTCAGTGGAAACAAGCAACAGAAAAAGGTATTGCAATAGATAAATGTCGCGTACACTGCTTATACAGTATTCACTGGTTTTTGTAATACATTAAAGAAAGTGAAACATAAGAGGAAATCACAGTGTTATATCACATTCTTACAGGGTGATAAAAGTTGATGAAACACACACACACACACACACACACAAGCACACACACCAGGGACATGGTGGCAGTTCCTTGTACAAAGGCTAATTTAGCATTTCTTTGTGCATGTGTTTTAGCACTTGTGCATGCGACATGTGTGCAGGTGAGGAGGAACCATTACAGAGAAAAATCAACTAATTTGCTTGAGGTAATGACAGGAAACACAGCGGGGGGTGGAGAAAGTGGGAAGGGGGAGGGAGAAGAAAAGACTGATGCAAAGGAAGAGATAGAAAAGACAAGGGGCAATAATAAGGGAAGCAAAAGAAAAATAATAAATGGACATGAAAGAAAAAGGTCTAAAGACAGCTGCAGAGGTCAGCTGCAGAGGTCAGTCTTGCTGCGAGGCAGCAGGTAAACATAGATCTCCTACTCTCCCCGTTGTGATATTGCTGATACACTCATCCCCTTGTTGAAAGCACATCTAGAGCGGGGTGCAGTGCTGCGATAGCCAACAGCACATCACGCGTCTTAATAGTCTTAAAGGACATGAATCCTAACAAATACATTTCCAACTGAGGCAGTTTTGCCATTGTTTATCTGGCATGACTCATATCCTCTTTCTTCTTTTGTAGTCACCAGACTACAAAACCTTTGTTGAGTATCCATATTCATCTGTTCATTGACTTTTAGGAAATAGCTGCCGCCTCTGTTCCTTGAAGTCAATTTTCTATAACAAGCTGTAGCTGAGCTACTATTCTGCTGCAGCTTGTTACAGCCATATTGGTGTCATTTTGTGTGTGAGTAGTGGAGCCTGTAGACTGATCTGCCAATCAGGTGAGATCCAAAATTACCAGCGTGACTTCACCTTTGCTGAAGGTAATAACCCGGCTCATTTGGCTGGTTCTGTAATCTCCACAGGATCACAGAAAAGTTTTTACACTCCATTGAAGCAGAACTTTTTTATGTTGAGGAAGAAAACATGCAGAAAGGAAAACAGTTAGGGCATACACTTGACATTTTACTGTCCTGTCAAATGGCTCAGTTTCATTGCATAACAGTTAAAAAGTGGCTATGGACATTGTGAAAAGTTATCTGCTTTACCGTGGCCTCCAGAAATGCCATACCTGTCGCTCAGTTACAAGTAGAGTGCTTCCAGAAGTACAGCCGCTTGACTTTTCTACTTGTCGTGGACATTTCCTAAAATTAAAATATATCGCCTAAGATTTTTGTCAACACCATACACAACATACCCCATGGTGAGAAATCATGTATTCATAAATATTTGCAAAAGAAATTATTATTGCTTTGAGTTTTTGTAAATACATGTGAGCTTGTCACATGGTTTTTGTCCTATTCTTCATACCTTGCTTATCCCCACACACTTTAAACCCTTGACAAAATCCACATCGCCTCATAACTGATACTGTATTTTCACTTATTTCCATGTATTTTTGTAGGATTCAATGGAACAGTTCGACATTTTGGAAAATAAGCTTATCCACTTTGTTGCTGAGAGTTAGATGAGAGGATGGACACCACTCTCATGTCTGTGTGCTACAGAGCCAGGAGGTGATTAGCCCAGCTTAGCATAAAGAGTGGAAGCAAGGGTAAACATCTAGCCTGGCTCTTTCAAAAGTTCAACAATACGCCTACCAGCACTGCTAGAGCTTTCTAATTAACATGTTGTATCCTGTTTGTTTAATCAGTACACAAATCTGGAACTACTTCTTGGACGGGCCGCAGTGACGTCCTTGTGTCTTGTTGTCACTCTGAGGATGCCAGATAACCAGCAGAGACTTCGTGAACGGCGACTTAGTGAGTTTCAGAAGTGCTGGTAGGCAGATTTTTGTACTTTGGAGAGAGCTTGGCTAGCCTTTCCCCCTGCTTCCAGTCTTTATGCTACAATAAGATAATCAACTGTTGGCTCTAGCTCCACAGTTAGCATACAGACATGAGAGCGGTATTGATTTTCTCATCTAACTCTCGGCAAGAAAGACAATTTGTTATTTTGCATTCTTATTGTAATACAACTATATCAAGAGCATCAAATCTGCATTAACCATTAAGAAAACACACCGCAAATAATCAATATGTAAGAAATTTGCATTTGAACACAGTGACGATGGAACTTTGAAACACATTAATGCAGACTTGATGTTCAGTGTGATGGACTACAGCACTCAAGCAGGTTTCATGAGCCTTCTAAGCGATTTTCATATCGTATGGAAATGAAAGGAAATGCAATGACTGCCTGAAAAGCAGGAAACATACATTCAAAAACCTGAAACTCTACTGCATGGTTTGAAAAATGGTTAGCAGTAATATAATGCTGGCAGGGACTAATGAAACCATTTCTGTGTAGAGTTGGCTGTGCTCAGGATCAAGTCCTGTTGGACAACAAAATGCCATCCCGGTCAAGTCTTTGGCACTCTGAACCAGATTCTCCTAAAGATTTTTCTCATATGTATTTCCATTCATATTTTACCTCTTATTCAAGTGTCCCAGTCCCTGCTGCTCAGCACCAGCTCCTTCCCAGGATCACGTGAAATGGTTAATGAGCTGTGCCTGCTTTCTTCCAGACATAGCACTTTCAATTACCGCTGAAGAGTTCAGTTCTTGTTTCTATCAGATCACAAAATCTTTTTGTCTGACGCATTAGAGTTTTTACTGTCTTTGTGCCAACTCCAGGCATGCTGTTGCTGAGTTTCTTTTTTATTGTCATTCTGCCATGTAGCACAGATTTATAAAGTTCTGTACTAAACGTTTGTTCTTCCACAGAGATCTGCCATCACAATTAAGTGAATGTGTAGAATATTTCTTTAGCTTTTTGACCTTGATAAAGGAAAGTCTCTCTTTAGCTACTGACAAGTTTGGTCCAATAATTACCTGGTCCTGGCAATTTCATATCTTTTGCATTTTCTTCCCTGTTTGTGAGTTCAGTGTGTGTAATTTGAAAAAGTAGATGAAACAATCACCTTGTATCTGGCATTTAGTATTTCTTCCTATGATACAAATACATTATCTGCATTCTAATTTCTACGACATTTCTAACATTTGGGTTACATTTGCAGTGTGATGTTGTCACTGTCCTTTGAAAACCATGTCTCCCCAAAAACATCAACTTTTCAAAAAAAGTTGAGAAAAACAGCCCTGTTTTCAGCTTTATGACGCTGCATTTTTCAGACAATCCAAAGGGTTTTTAAATTGATTGTTTAGCTTAAGAAGTGGAAGACTTTTCTCAACACATGAAGGAATATTTAATCCTTCGCTTTATCTGAAAAATTCAAAATCACCAAAGCGACGATATGTAACTGCACATTTAAATATTTCTTCACCCCACTGATTATTTCAAATAAGGGTTTATGAAACACCGTCTATGGGGATATAATGTTTGAGAAGTATAGGAACATAATACTTGGAAGGCAGGTTGAGGTTTCTAACTAAGCTCAAATACAATATTTGATTTATTTAAGGCTTAAATGGTTACAAGCAGGTTAGACAGTGGCAGCTAAAACTGCAGGTATTAAATTTATCTTGGGGATGGATTTGAGAGATATGGGTGTAGGACGTAGTGAGCGGCCTGCCAATTGCCTGTCAGCATAACGCTGAAGGTTTGAACACACAGCATGCCTGCCTGGTCTCACTCGTGTTCACTCAAGGAAGATGGAGGGATAAGGAGGCTGATCTGGACTATTGAGATGCAGTCATGGGAAACAGACTGCAGAATCTGTTGCCTTGCCAACCAAGCCCCTTAGAGTATGAGGGTTAAATGTAAAAGATTCTCTGCCAATACAAATATAGGTTGCCATCTGTTTTCATTACACTCCTTTTGTTACGTATTCTAAAACATGCAAAAGTGTGGTGTAGGTGTTCAGATCAGTGGTGCTTTTTGGCATGATCCTAATTTGATTCTGATGTGAGATCAATATACATACCTGGAGAGTAATTACAAGACCATCCATATGCCTCTCAAGGCGCTGGGATATGATAGCAAGCATATGTGGGCTCGTGATAACACATTGTTTATTGCCATCACTGCAGGTAAAACATAACTTTTTAAACGTGTTGATAATTTGTTAAATTTATTGAATTTCTTGATGTAGGAATGTCAGCTTGCACTCGTTGTTGCACTGATTCTAAGTCACTTTCAACAAGTCTACAGTAAAAACCAGAACATTTAATGTAAAATGAAGAATTTCTCTGTACATAAGTGGTCAGCAATTCAAATCATGTGCTACTCCGACATAATCAGCAGAATGTACTGAATGTCACAAAGCACAGTTACCCTGAAATAAAAGAAAACATCTTTTTTTAACTGCCAGCGGTCCAACCAAGGTGATGCCAATTTTAACTCTGCTTTGAAATATATATAGCGAACTTCTGAGAAATCGCTAAAGTTTTGTGGCCAACTTAATTTCTGTCTCTGACTATTAATCTCCAGTGGAGCCGACGGAGATGTGGCGAAGGCAAAAAAACAGCAAACTTGTTGCTTAGGAACAGTGAGAAATAACCCTAACTTTTCTTGAAGCATCTGATCTTATCTCCCATGGTGCGCATAGCTCTGTATGTGTGTGTGTGTGTGTGTGTGTGTGTGTGTGTGTGTCGTGGGGGGTGGGGTGGTGGTTGGGGTAGTCAGGTTCAGCAGAGGTTGTTTCTAGGCAACTGTTTTTTCTCTTTCTTTTAATATGAAACTTGTTTGTTTTTCTGTTTTCTGTCTCTTCCCATTCATTATAGCCCGCTTTTTCACAAATATGATTTCTCATAATTTAGACAGGGTTAACTGGCTCTCTAGTGTATGACCCAGAATAACTCTTTGATGAAAAAAAATGACAACAATAAAACTGCTTTCCACCGTTCAGAAAAGGTCCCAGCATTCATTACAACATCATTTATGTGCAGCTATTTTTCAGTAATATAGATCGAAGGTGACCATGTCCAGTAGGCAGACTTTCACATTAACCAAACACTATACCAGCTGTGCTTTGATGGAATAGAAATATGCATACTCTCAACCGTTTGAAATAAAATGTTTACATGATTGTGTTTGTTTTCTTATTTAGTCAACAATGGGAAGATTGTGGCGTCTTGCGTTTTATCTTCTCATTTTTTGTCTTAAGCTTGTGCCGAATGTGAGCAATAATTATTTTGCTTCAACATGTCCTGATTTTGTTCAGCTTTTCCATATATATGCCTGCGGCGTGCAAGAAGTGATGTTTGAATATTTGACCTATTGCAGCTGTTGGCCTGCTGCCCAGTTCTGCCTCAGATGGGAGCAGATCATTACATTTCAACTCATGAGCTGATGTGGTAAAGTAAACAAACAAACAAACATATAAACCTTTTTTCATTAGGTTTTATCAAGCCTGATGTACAGCTGTTAGAATGACATGTTTGTCATGCAGCAGTTTGAAATGTCCTCTTGTGACCTTATTATCCTCATCGTTTTAATTAAAGCTGCATTTGTGAGTCTGTGCATGTGTGCATTTACGTGTGTGTGTGTGTGTGTGTGTGTGTGTGCAACAGGTGCACGTACATTATTCCGGGGTATTTGTCCAGGCTGACATGATGCATTTTACATACATTTTTTCCATTTCACAATGTATTGTTAATACGTGAAGAGTACAGCTACATGGAAAAAACACATGCACAGCAAAAACCTACTGTATTATTTCATATACTTATACACTTTGACAGTACAGGCAGAGCAGCAACTAATTAAAGCGTCTATCCCCTGCTCCTCCACACACATGCACACACACACACACACACACACACACACACACACACCGATTATAGTGATGTCTTTACAGTAGAACATCTTGATTTGAGTTTTAATTGGCTGTATGTGGGGTGTTTAATTAGCGGGTTTGAACTGGATGTTTCAGGTGGAAACCTGTGGCGGGTTCTGTGTTTTGTCAAACCCCAATTAAAAGCCTCTACCTCAGAAGACATGACCTCCACATCACCCAAACACACTTACTGTGCATGCCAGTTTGCATGTGTGTGTGTTAGAGGACAGATAGCCCACGGCTTCCACAAACAGCGAGTCCTCATGCAGCATCCCTTTAATTATCCCCAGGCAGTCATTTGCCCTCCTGATCCAGACAGCATGACATGTCAGTTTGGTCAAATCACTTGTACTGTGTCACTTGTAGTTTGTTAAGACACCAGCAATTAATAAAATACCATATTATGAAATAGTTTCCTGACATAAAACTGTGATTCAACCTGACAAAGGCTAAACAATGCCTGCTAGATATTATTCCCTAATAAACTGTGGATCTCTTAATATGTTTTTTTATGTTGTACTTTTAAATACATTGATATCTTGAACTATGTCATACAACCGTGGTATTTTGTACCTTGTCTGTTTCCTTAGAAAAAATGTATTGATTGATCATATGATTCAAATTCCTAGCTTTTTTCTATTCCAATGTTCTATGTTAATGTTTCTTAATATCATACATTAAAATCCTGCCTCAGTTGTGATACAGTTTGATTAACTGTGTATACACCAGGAACAACAATGGAAATAAGTCCAGGACTTCATAGTTGGATCCTTGACTAAATGTGATATGTTGTATTTTTATAAATAGATTAGAATGTTGCCAATAAACCATTAGCTGTAATATGTGTCAAATAAATGTAACTTTGAATGGTACATTTATTTATCCCCTCTGGACACTTAAACTTGCCTTAATACAGAATGTACTAATGCAAACTGTACCAATAAATAAACCATTAACCTTGCTTTTCAACTGATAGTCTGCTGGTTTTACACTTTAGAGTGATTCCTTTGTGTGTTATGTCCCCCTCCAATATCCAGTTTCTGTAGGGAATACGTCCAATTAAAGAAGCAAAATGCTGTTTCATTGGGACTTTAATTGTGGCACCAGTCTGACGTCAGACCACTGGAGCCTATTTCAATGCAATGTCCCAGAACAAGGACACGAAAAGCAATAAGTCCTTGGCCTAATTTAAGTGCAGTAAAAAGAAAAAAAGATGCTATGGTTTGTGACAGGCAAACTTCTGTTTTATCTTCTCTGCAAAAACAGACAGAACTTGATAAATATGAACCATACAAGGCGCAGGGATCAGCTAATCCCTCTTTACATATTTATATTAGGAGTTATCTCGTGCAGTACACTGTATATCTGACATTGTATCAGTTAAACTGCCTTCAGTCTTCACAGAAACTTTAATCACATCTTATTAAAATCCCAACCTCATCCTTCTTTCTCAACACAAGTTCCAGGTTGTTGCATCCAAAGACATGAATGTCATGAACTCTGCACAGCAATCTTTCCTACAGTTAGATAATGCCCTCTGTTGGAAGAAAAATAAAACTACAGCTTTGATAACTGATATCCAGTTGATCTTACCTTTCACTTTTGATTCACATATGACAAAGGTAACTGGGAAAAGTCAGAATTTGGAGTTACTGTTAATGTTATTGTTACTGGAGTACAGTAAAACTACAGTGCCATTATATGGTAGTTTCTTAACTTTGGCGCATCAGTACTGTACATAGTAAATGTTTTCAAACTTTAGACAGAAGAGAAGACAAAAACACAAGTACAAAAAAAGACGACTGTGGCTCATAAAAAAGAAAAAGAAATAACATGAATACAAGAACAAATGTATTAATTTTTCAACCCTCATTGGTTTATAAAAATCAAGTTTCCTCATTCTTGCATGTATGTACCTGCTGAGTAAGTCCGTAGATATCCAGTACTCCATAAGAGCTTGACTTCCTATTACATGAGATAAGAAATATTATTTTATTTTAATGTGTTTATGTACAGCATACATACATGTACTGACCCAAGAGGGGGGACTTGGCCACTGCAGCAGCAAAGGTTAGAATATGTACTGTTACTGTATATTCCATAGATTTAATATACTCAATTCCTACATGAATACAGCATTCATACATTTATAACTATGTTATCAGGTTTTCAGAGCAGATAAGTGTGCATCATTAGCCTTTGACTAAATATGACATGAGATATGTGTATACGCCTGCTCTCTGTTGCTGTCCAGTGTTCCCAAGGCAGCTGACTCTTTCCCATTGCACAAACATGTTTAGGCAGATGTCATATGTCATATTCCCCAAGTAATCCTATCACATGGTTCCTCCCCAGTGAGAGGGTGAGCACAAACCTCACACTCAGGCTGCTAATAAAAGAGAGAAAGTCTGTCATAGTGTCCTCTCTCATTGTCCTATTTTTACCAGGAAAATATATATTGACATTCAGGTCAAACCTTTCACATGCACCACCAATTTACAGTACAGTAAATGAGCAAATAACCTGCGGAATGCTATCTTTCCAGCAATTCTATCAGCTCCTCCTCAGTTATGACTATTTGATCAAGAACTAGACAACTTTTTATTAACGTTATTTAATCAGGAAACCCTCATTGAGATTGAGATTAACAATCTCTTTTCCAAGAGCGCTCCAGCCAAGATAGGCAGCACTAACAGCTCGTTATAGACAAACAACATAAATCAGATAACACAAAATATGCCACAAGATCAGAATTAAACAAAAACTGTGTAAAAAGTTGCCAATATTAAGCATATAAAGACATTTTATAAATAAGACAAATCTAGAGTCTAATATCATTCTCATGCGTGTTGGTACCTACTTTAAATCTAATAACATGTTTGTATGGGTCAATACTAGGAGTTTCAGACTTTGGCAGCCAGTGCAATTCTTTATATAGTAATAATTTGTTTAAAAAAATGACATTCTTATCCACTGAATAGATCTGACAATACGAATATAATAGCTTTAATATGTTTTCTTCTACATTGGATTTTGAGCTAAGAATATATATATAGGCCATAAACTTAAAAGCTGATATGTCAATGTTGTGTTCACAACTTGTTTCCGTTGTTACTGCAGGTTTAAATGTAAATGTTCAAATGAAAATTTTAATTGCAAAAGCTCAAACTGCAAAACAATTAATGAGATGGAGCAGGTGCCGGTGCGCAGTGGGCGGTGTTAACAGGTCACGTGACAGCTGTCGTCAGTGTTGGCCGCCATGTGGCTCTGGAGACCGACAGTGTTGTTGGGTCTGGGTAGCAGAGGCGTACTGAGAACCATGGTATGTATATGACGGAGCACGATAATATGTCTATCTGTTAATGTGTGCTGTTGTCAAAACATTCATGTATCCGCTGCCTGTATGCTGAACAACATGTGTAGGTCAGATTTAGGATTTCTATTTTTAAATGCGGTGTAACGGATAAATGGGTCCGATGTTGTAGCCACTAACGCTATCTTCCTGTAAGCTAAAATCCCGAGGTATACTGTTAGCATTTGGGCGTCAGTTAAGTTGACGTTCAGGGACGGAATTTAGCAAACTAACGGTTTACCCTCCTGCTGGACTTAACGGTCACGCGAATTTAACTCAAACTTCTCCGTTTTCTGTTATGAGCGCGTGACTTGTGCTGTTAGCTGGCTGTGCTATAACGTTAGCGTTCACATAACGTACGTGAAGGGATAAGGATGCCGTTAAAGTTGCTAATAAGTCGATGTAGCTAAATTAACAAAACACTAGGAGAAGCTCCCCTCTTTATGTGTCATCCTTTTATTACCTCGTTTTTAGGCATGTTAAAGGCGGCAATTCGCTTTCGCTTTAACATGATAAGATGTAAGTGTTTTTGTTTTTACTGTGCTGTCTCTCCTACTCTTGAGTGAGACACACATTCATGCAGGTGACTAATTGTGAGGGTTTCAGCCTTAACCTGTTCTGGATGTAAATTCAAAGGTGCGGACATGAATGATGACACAAATGGGCCACAGTGCACTGAGTAATAAGAGCAGTGGTTAACTTCCTGGCCTTTCCTCCCATTTATCTGATTCATCTTGTTTATGTCTTAGGCATGAGCTCACTTTTGCCCTTTGGTTTGCTTTCATGGACGTAAGCCCTCACAAACCTCTAACTTGAGCTGTCTTACTCAATCACACTCTCACCTATATGCAATTTCCATTCTTCACCTCTATGCAGTGTGCTCAGGCAGCAGACTGGCAGAGTGCCAAGTCAATATACGAGTTCTCTGCCAAGGATATTGATGAGAATGAGGTGTCTCTTGAGAAATACAGGTAAAAATGTATATAAAACATAATACCATGTATCCTTATGCCCTAATAAAGGCTGAGGAATTAGTGACTTGCATAGAGTTTGAAAGAACAGCAGTATTGTGTGAAATATGAATTGCAGTTGTCATGTTTAGACTTCACAAATAAGCTGTAGTGTGCAGAATTGTTAACTCAGTTTAATGTCTTTTTGTTGTGTTTTTCTTTGCCAGAGGGTATGTGTGCATCATCGTAAATGTAGCCTCTAAATGAGGAAAGACCAGGGTAAACTACACTCAGCTAGCGGGAATGCACGCCTCCTATGCTGAGAAAGGTTTACGCATCATGGGCTTCCCATGCAACCAGTTTGGAGGACAGGTAACAAGGATAAACTGATGACAACATATCTTTTGCTTGTTTGATTTTCTTTATTTGTGCTCTATCAAATGAATATTGTGAGTTTTGCCATTAACACAACACTTGACCCTTGATTGTCAAACTACTGCCTGTTCATGTTAAACCTTTCCTCCAGCTCACTGTTCTTTTTGAATAAAGTGATCTGACAGGATAGAAGTCATTTAAATAATTATTCATTTTTGCATTATTCAGTTCAAACAAGCATGTTTGCTGGATTCTTGCATATTTTAGATTCATTCCTGGATAGTTGTATTCATACCATGTAAAGCTTTATTATCTCAGAAAACTTATATTTCCAATTGTCTAACTTATGTATGATCCAGGAGCCAGGGACGGATGCAGAGATTAAAGAGTTTGCCAAAGGTTTCAACGCTGAGTTTGACCTCTTCAGTAAGATTGAGGTGAATGGAGACAACGCTCACCCTCTGTGGAAGTGGATGAAAGCACAGCCCAAAGGCAAGGGAACCCTGGGAAAGTGAGTTATTGTCCTATTTTCCTGTTTACTTAACAAAAAGTCCCATGACAGTGTGTACACAAAATGAGTAACAGCCTTTAATGGAACATGAATTTAACACTGAGAGGTGATTTTTCTTTGAGTTGTTTTGAATAACTGCTTAGACCCTGTGTGCTGTATCATTAATGAGTTTTGTTTTCTGCACATCATTGTTATTAATGAGCATTATGTGTTAGACCCCATTTCTGAGGCAGCATGGTCCTTTATTGTAACATACAGTTATGTATGAAAAGTTAAATGAATTTCAGTTTTTAAAAAGTGTGCGCTTTGTATTTATATTCACGTCATCCTGCATGAAAAGCAGCATAGTTAAAGAGGGCAAAAAAGATAATAACATTGGTCTTATTCATAGTTATGGACATATTTCTAGTTATATTTTACTCACCAATTTCATCTCAGTGTGTGAGGACTTTAACAGTTTTGTAAAGTTGGGAGTCGCCATGTCTCCCATATCTCAGCTGTTAATTTGATTATTTAAATGTAACCATAACTGATGGGAATGGTGGCCAAAATTACAAGAGTAACTGTGTTGGTTAAAAATAAATGCATTGAAACATTCCTTAGAGAGCGGTAGCAGTCCCATGTAATCTCTTAAAGCTGCAGCTATATGGCGATACAGATGTTTTAATATATTTTATATTATTTATAATTTCTTAATAGCTCTCTTGTTTAGAATTCAGTAAGAATAAAGTGTTCAATCTGACAACCCTAATGGGGCAGCAGGCTGTCATGAACCCTGGAATTGGAACACTGCATCATACACATCCTGTTCAGTATGTATTACTAAATCCCACTACTTTCTTCCTCTTTGTTTCTCATTCGCTTTGAGTGAGGTTGTAAAACTGAAGAGGTTATGCTGTCACAGTCACCTCATTACAACAGTTTAAAAGCTGGAGTTTGTGGTCCAAAAACCACCACACACACACACACACACACACACACACCTGCTTGAGGATTGACACTGAAGCAGTGCATTTCATCATATTTGGGTGAAGATGTGTGATATACTAAGCGTACAAATGGGTAGTGCAGAAATAGATTATGCTGCAGGAGTGGGTAGAGAAGTTATTCTATGAATTGAATAATTGTCCACCCTGGAAACTGGTCATTATTGCAATCAACTTGAATTAAAGCTTACTGCATACTCTGTGTTCCATGAAGGATGAATCGGCAGTCTTGGTGGTACTGCCTGCAGGTTGTGTTTTAATAAGTTTTTTTTTCTCTCTTTTTCTCTCCACAGTAACATCAAATGGAATTTCACAAAGGTAATTTGCTAATATAGTTGCCACTGTCCCTTTTTAAGAAGCATCTTCAGTAAAACTTTGCTTAATTTTCTTGCCTCAACTGCATGAAAAATACACATTGTGCTAATATTTTGATGTTTTATTCCTCGACAGTTTCTGATAAATAGAGAAGGAGGTGTGGTGAAGAGATACGGCCCAACAGATGATCCCAGCGTAAGTGGCACTCGCTGTGCTTTAAATAATATTTCCGTGCATGCTGTAAAAGGCAGCACCTTTTTGTATGATGTTGGTTCATACAATGGTTTAGTTAGAACTTTGTTATGTAATCTCAACCTGTTGGACTTTATACAGGCAATTTGTCGCATTATGTTTGTCGTAGCTTATGTTGATATAAAGTGAAAGAAGACTGTATTAAAAGGGTAGAGGAACTGGTAATCGCTGTTCAGATTTTTGCCTTTTTATCCATATTGTATTCAGCTAGCTTTCATCTCTGTCCATGGTGCTGCAACGGTGCCATTCGTCATCTCTGTCATAGTAACATTTCTACTTATTTCTCTTTGCAGGTGGTGGAGAAGGACCTGCCTACATACCTGTAATACTACTGTCACCTATGTGTTTGTTTGACTCCTGACCTCTCCCATGGACTTTGGGTTATTGGTGTGTGTGTGTGTGTCTGGACCAGTGACGGCCTGTCTATAAACCCAACATTGGGGAGGGCAGGCCTGATGATCCCCAGCGTGCAACTAACTCCCAGAACCCACCCAGACCAAACCCATAAGACCATGTGAGAGGACATTCACTAGTTATCCAAAGTAGTGGCACTTCACATCTTACTTCAAACTCAAAACAGCCATTCCTTTTTCGAATACAAATACCATCCAGTCCTTTCTGAATGTTAAGTGACAAGTTTGTTCATGTGTCAATGTTTTATGTAAGATGCCACACATTTCACAGACTTCTGAAAAGCTACTGATAATATTATTTGCACTTAACTTGATGAAGGGCCCTTTATTGTACCTGTAACCCATGGCTTATCATGTGATGAAACTGGAAAATAAATGCTGTCCTATACATTAATTTGTCAATTTACCTGCACCTATTAAAAGAATGTAATTTGAGCGATAGTAATGCTCACCTGCTGGCTTTGTGAATGGCTACTATGGTGGTCTGTTTATTTTCATTTAATTTTTTCATTCAAATAGCCAATTTGTTTAGATATTTTATAACCAATGCAAGGTTTTACATCACAAAATGTAAACCACATTATAATTAATGATGGTAAGGTAGTAATGCTTTACAGTTTTATTACATTGTTTCAATATTGCTGCAGGTACAAGTAAACCTGCATCTTTCCATTTTTTGCTTTGACATTTAGAATGAGCCACAAGCATAATTTTGTAGTTTTTGTATAATGTACAGTATGTCCTAAAGTTTTATTTTATGGGTCCATAATATCCTAATAATTTTCTGGATGTAGGTATGTAGAAATTGAACAAAAAATTGAAACAAAATTCCTCAAGAGAAATGGTATATTTAAATCAAACCATTTCTGCCAAGAAAAGCAAAAAATGATGAAACGAATACATGATAAATAAATGAATGAAAAAAGTATCTCATAAGTTTGACTTTACTGGCCTGTAAGTCATAATTCCCACTTATAACTTTGTGGTGGTGAGTTTTTATTTTCATCATAAACTATTTTTGAGATTCCATAGGCCTGCTACGCTGGTGGTCGCCCCCATTAAATGCAGAACCTTATTAAATATAAAATTAAAATGGCTTCTCCCATCCTGGAGGTATCGTGATAGCTACAATAATGATGCCCTAACGGTTACTGTTGTGAGCTTAGTACGGTGATGCTGTAGCGGCACGCGCATCAGCCGTTGCGTGGAAATGATGACGCACAGTAGCGGCAGAGATGATCAGCACCGCTGGCTCTGAACGTGTCGCTGCGTTTGCCTATTTACAGCGACAAATACACATTAATGGAGTCATGTAATATGTAATTGTAGAAGTAAATATTGAAGAAGGAGAAATGACAGGATTTCTAGACTGTTCAGCAGCGCACACCGCCTCATCGTGTTCTCATTGAGGAAGGATACGGCTGCGCGTCGTCGTCAGGAACCGTCCTGGAGATGGACGGGAGGACTGCGGAAACCGGGGATGACTGGAGGACGAGTGAGGAAGCGGCCGCCGGCCTCTGTCTACAGCTTGACCTGGGGGACACCGGTTCGTATGTCTTTCAGTTAGCGTTAGAGTTATTTATTGTCCCATCATTGTGGTGGGCTAATTCAAACCCAGCTGCCGGTGAAGGCAGGTGCACTGGAGATAGAAGTTGGACATAAGTGGGCAGCATCCTACAATACAATATGTGAATGTAGCTAGGCATGTTGACATAAAGGACTAGACTACAGGGGGAAAAAAGATATTTTGGTATTAAAGCAGATACAGAAGATTGTAGTTCAAGGAACCTAAGATGTGGAAATTAATAATAAATTGCTTGGTTAGATAACAGTGTCAAGACTCAAGTCACTGCTGCTCTGTTGTAAATGGCCCATAGTGTCAGTGTCTCACTGCAGGCTGGCGCAAGCACAAGGTGCTGTTAGGGATGTGTACACACACAGTCCCACTAGACCTGATGAAGAAGAGCTGCAGTGGGATGAATGTATCTTACCTGAATGAGTGTGAAGCTATTTACTTTAAGGGTATTCACACACACATACAGTAGTCATTTGTATGTACAGCAGCCACTGTAGTGAACACATACTGCGGTCTCTTGGGTGTCATTTTGCCCCTCAGCCTCTATCTATCTTCATAATTCTTACCATCTCTCTCTTCCTCTTCCTAGCTAAATCTGAAGAGTGCTTTACGTAATCTGATATGGAATTATAACATAAACCACACACTAATCCCCTGTGGGTATCAATTCCAAGCATTGCTGTGGATGTCGTGGCTACAAATACGACAGAACATGCATGACAGGTTTATGATAATTACCGTATGTGCAAATGTTCAAAAAAAAAGGAAGCAGATGTGGTCCTCATCAGTTTAGCAGTTCCAATATTTGCATGTGCATGCTCATGTATAAGCAATTACATTGGATGTTTGTGCACACATGATTATTATTAAATCCATCAGATTATACTTGTGTGCAGCAGAGAGCCCCATGGCATAAAAATCTACTCCTGTGTTTAGTGTCACATTAATATCACAGCAACAGGCCGCCACATTCTCAGCTAGGGGAGAGATCTAATCCTCTTTACTATGACACACACACACACACACACACAGGCCTTAAGGCATACTTCTCTTAACATCACAAAATGTTTCATTACAAGAATATGTAAGTGAGCTTTCAGTAAATGTACATTTCCTTAGTGTTTTAACTCTAACACATTCAAAACAAACCTTCTTGCAGTTAACATGTTTCTCACATAGTAATCAGACAATGAGTTTGTCCTGTTTGTTGCTTGCAGCTCAGTGGCACATTATTCTGGCCTGACCCTAATCCCACAGAGACTCTTTGTGTGTGCGCCTGCCACAGGATACTCCTTCTCATTGTTATGCCTGACAGGATGTGATGCGGCGTTAATCTGCAGGTTACAGGTGTGGCCAGCTGTGTGTGTCCTGTCACTGCATGAAAGGGCCCAAAAGAAACAAGGAAATCAATGAAATTATGAAAATCCACTTATTTTTGTTTCTGCAGTTGCATGCTGTCTGTAGTTCGGTCAGTCGGTCCATCACTTTGGTTCAGACTGGAATATCTCAGTATATTGGATGGATCGCCATGAAATTTAGTGCAGACATTCATGGTGCCCAGAGGATGAACTCTAATTACTTTGGTGATCCCCTAACTTTTCCTCTAGCGCCACCATGAGGTTGTGGTTTTGAGTGAAATGTCTCAACAACTATTGGGTGGATTGCCATGAAATTTGATACAGACATTCATGTCCCCCTCATGATGACTTACAATAAATTTGGTGATCCTCTGACTTTTTATCTAGCGCCATCACCAGGACAACATTTTGATTTGTCCAATACTTTGGTTTATGAACAAATAGCCTCAGCTGTACTTTGTGTTTAGTGCTAATTAGCAAATGTCAGCATGCTAACATGCTAAACTAAGATGGTGAACACTGTATATGCTAAACATCAGATTGTTAGCGTTGTCATTGTGTGAGCATTTTTGCATGTTGATTTAGCTGAAAGCATCGCTGCGCCTGAGTTCAGCCTCACAGAGCCGCTAGCGTCGCTGCAGACTCTTAGTCTTGTTATTAATGCAGCTTCCGTTGTAAAGCAGCTAAAGTCAGAGTAGTGCTACATGTGTACATGGCTGCAGAGGACCATACTACCTTACTGGATTTTTTATCAAATTTGCTGCATGTTAGTTTGAATTTTTAAGAATTCAGATTGTATGATTTTTGCATTATGTTTGCATCTACTTACCCACCAATGATAAGTCATTATTATGATGCATTATATTGTATTTCAGCTATCGTGTTCTGTCATAACTTAGTGATTGTAAAGTGTGTGCTGTACTTAAACATGGCTTAAAGATTCATTATCCGTGCTGTGTCAGCTGCACTTCCTTAATCTTCACCCTCACATGACCTGAAATTTAGCACGATGATGTAAACCAAGTGGTTTGTAGTACTGTGAAGTACTATGAACTGTCTCTTTTTCCTGTTTATTTCCTTCCTTCCTGCTCTCTCTTCCTTGTTTTACACAGACACATACAGACACATTCCAGTAGCGTCCTTTGTGTCAGTGGGAAAGATTCTTCCTAATCCTCATGTGTGATTGGCTGGCAATGTGATCTGGAGACCTCAGCCAATGGCTGCACTCAGATTAGGGAGGAAGTCAATCCAATAGACTTTTTACCTTCTCTGTACAAAGCTCACTGATTCAGGAACAGAAAACTGTGACTGCACTCTGCATGTCTTTTGTCTTTCTGGATCAAACAATTGCTAACCTGTAGGCACTGAACTCTTCTGCTGGTGAGTTGACCACCAATTTATTTGGGACCACAAATTTAAATTAGTATGAACATTGCCGAATTAGCTTAAAATAATCTCACCACAAAGTCCATTAGTAGCTGTTCTGGAGCTTTCGATCGTATCACACAATCTTGCTCAGCAGATGAAGTTTATCCCAGTTGTCATTGAATTCTATAAGTTCAAATTTCCACTTTTCTGTGCACTTTAAGATATTCGGATGATCATATATAGATCAGATATTATATTGTGGATGATTGCACGTTATACATTTCTTTATAAAATCATAGAATTTATCTATAGCTTCTATGTTTGTCTTGATGCTTGAGGTTTATTGGTTGGCATTCCCTGCTAAATCATTAATTGCTAAATCATGCTAAATAATGTACCGATGTGGACACTTCTCAACCTTTTTTACCTGCAGCTTCTCTCTCTGTCTCTGTCCACAGATTCAGCCAAGAAGGCTCAGATAACAGAGGTGAGAGGCTACTTCACGCTATACACCTGTCTGTCTCACCTGTCTCTGTTTCTTCTTCTCTTTCCCTTCTTTAATCTGTATTGGTTTGCTGCATGCTTCAATTCCATATGACCTCTGATGGGACAATAAACAATATACGTATACATTTGCCTTTTCGTTCCTTGTGACAGATGCCGTCTCCATTCGGAGTGGGCCTGGCCCATGAGAAAAAGATTGGCCACAGGAGGGTAGATGCCTCTGGGGAGACAACATACAAGAAGGTAGGCTTTTCCTCTTCATCCGCCTCTCTGTTTGTCTTTTGTCTTAAATACTGTTTGCAGCTTTGCTTGGTGTCACGATTTCACCAACTACTTTCCACCCACACCTTACTCTGTTGTTCTTTTCTCTGTTCTCCGCCTCCAGACCACCTCCTCTGCCTTGCAAGGGGCAATCCAGCTGGGTATTGGATATACTGTTGGCAACCTCAGCTCCAAGCCTGAGAGAGATGTGCTGATGCAGGACTTCTATGTGGTGGAAAGCATCTTCTTCCCCAGGTGTGTTTGTGTGATTGGATGTATGTTTGTGTGCACAAGCGTGTGGCAAGTATCTAATATAACCTTTTATTTTCTTTTACTCTTCCGCATCTTGCCCCACACAGTGAAGGCAGTAACCTCACTCCAGCCCACCACTACCCAGACTTTAGGTTTAAAACCTACGCCCCTGTGGCCTTCCGCTACTTCCGAGAGCTGTTTGGGATCCGACCAGATGACTACCTGGTGAGATATTTATTTTCTCTGATGACCGGTGATGCTTTGATGTATTTGAATGTCTTATATAGTGCTGTGAAAGTGAAATATTTTCTGTTACATACAGCATCAGCAGTGAATCGAACATTTACACATCATGCATAATTACTTGCTTCAGAACACCTAATGGTTAACTAGCTGTTAGCAACCTACTATTTTGTTGTCATATTATTGAACTGGTCAGCACCAATATTAAATATGTAGCTGGACTAGAACCATACTGAGGCAGTGTATGTGGGTGTTATATATTTCCAACAACTATTAGCAATGGGCAACAGAAATTTCTATTATAATTTCCTTGTCTATGACCACAAAAAGAAATAATATTTTAATATTTTTGAATTTGCACTGCATATGTAAATATATTACATTTTGTATGTATATTGGAGTACAAAAACAATGCTTAATTCATTATTAAATGTAGCAAAGCCATAATAAAAACAGCATTATAGCTGCAAACAGCAATTCTCATTTACATTGCCCAAAGTGGTCATTTGTCAGATCTGAAAAGTGCGTATTTTGTTTCTCTTGCTTGTCATTTGACAGCGGTGTAATTGTTCACACTGTGCGATATGACCTAACTTGAACTAAATATAGATTTGTGTGAAGTTCCCTCTGAAAGCGTGCGACCGATGATCGCTGCAGTTAACAAAGAAAACATTCTCCCTGCCTCATCAGACCTCCACTGCTCGGAGGACGAACATTATACGCCCTCACACAACTGCGCACACACACAAAAAAAGTTGCACACGCCCTCACACATATTTTGCATGTGAGGCTGCACACATACATATACACACACACACACACACACACATGTGGTGACATACAGTGTTCTCGGCTGCACGTTTAAGCTCACATTCTACCTGTGCCAGAGGGAGATTAGCAGACTAAAGCTTTCTTTTTTAAACTCCTGAGTAGTGGCAGCAGACAGTCAGAGAGGAATTTGTGCCTGCATGTGTTTGTGTTGGTGGTGGAGGGGTGGGGTACCAGTGTAAGTGCATTGTGTTGACTAAGTCTTAGAAAATTAAATTACTTTGTTAGGCAAATTACCTACAAGCAATGAGCACTTCCTCTTACTTTTTTACTTAAGTCTCCAGATTCTAACCAACTTCATTAGAACTGATTTAATTATTTACAAGGTCTTAATGGCTCTACATCACTGTAAGAAGCTGCTGTTGGAGTGTTTATGTTGATCTGCTACGTATGCAGTTTACCTCAGTGTAACATTATTCCTGCTAATGCACACGGTATTCAGAGCCACCAAGAAGTGGGTGAAAGTAACATTTCCACAATTAAATTAGTCACTTCATTGTAGTTACTGATACTACATTAAGGTGTAAATGTCATAATGTACAGTTTAAATTCCTCTATTTGTAATTCTTTACACCCACACCCAGAACGCCTTTTTGTACGCAGTAGTGTATACACACAAAGTTCCCTTTTTGCTGCTGATGAGCAATGCCATGTGAGTGGGTAGATGTATTGGTCTCTTTTTGGTTGGCTATTTGACAGCTCTATTGGATCCAGCAGTAACACTGCTATGCAGCCCTGCAGTACCCATGAAGAGTTACACTTACAGTAGGATGAAATTACAAACTCGGGTGAATCAAACATCTCACATAAAATTAACCATTGACCTTTACCAGAGGGACAGACAGGAAGAGTAAGCTTAATAACAAAGTCTGTTTTATGTTGAAACAGTGTTTTTAGAGATTGTGGGTCAGACTGTCAGACTTTTAACCTTTGTTTGTTCCTCTGTGTCTCTGCTCTGTCTAGTATTCTCTATGTAATGAGTCACTGATCGAGTTGACAAATCCAGGAGCCAGTGGCTCCATATTCTACGTGACCCGCGATGACGAGTTCATCATCAAAACTGTTATGCACAAAGAGGCGGAGTTTCTACAGAAACTCCTTCCTGGATACTATATGGTAAGTCACACAGAGCCCCTCCCTCACAAGCATCAATTCATTAGCTGTTTCCAAATTGTTAGTACATTCTACATTTT
Organism: Macquaria ambigua; assembly: GCA_008360985.2. Taxonomy (NCBI): domain Eukaryota; kingdom Metazoa; phylum Chordata; class Actinopteri; order Centrarchiformes; family Percichthyidae; genus Macquaria; species Macquaria ambigua. The sequence goes on along the minus strand of VMKM01002163.1, from coordinate 42,835 downwards.
CAATATATATGTTATTGTACTATATTACACATGTTAGTGTGTACAATTCAGTATGTAGTTTAGACACATGTATTTGCTGAACACTATACATACTGAGACTTGTATACTAATATTTAGTATGAGGAATTCAAATAGCAAAAGAAACTTGGGAAACTAGTATTTTTTTATCTGCAGGTACAGCAAATGTTTTTCTACTAAATTACCTTTCTGGCCTTGAGAGGAATTGGAAAATTTAAACCTTGCCACAGGTTTTGTAACAGTGTGTCTATTCAGAGATTTGGGTGTGCGGGCGTGGGGTGTTTGTGTACATGAGTGCATGCTTAAGAGCAACGGAGCAGCTGAAATGTCTGGTCATGTTTATCCTCTTTATCCTACACCCTGGTGTTGGCTCCAGGCAGCAGTGACGCCAGCAGGTGACTTTGTAATGGATATTAGCAGAGAGGTTGTACCTGACCCCAGACCCGGGCTAAGTACTCCTTAACAGGTTAAGCATGCACACAGTAGAGACACACAAGAATGGGCTGAGGCCTGTGGACCTGTGGATGGGTCACACTGTGTGGCAGGTGCATGATGCTGCGGCTGAAACACATGCCTTATTACCACATAATGTACCATATTTCTTTAATCCTCCCTGTCTCTCTTCTTATGTCTGCTGCATGAACCCCCTCTCCAGAACTTGAACCAGAACCCCCGGACGTTGCTGCCGAAGTTTTTTGGCCTCTACTGCGTCCAGTGTGGGGGCAAGAACATCAGAGTTGTTGTGATGAACAATATTTTACCGCGCTCTGTACGCATGCACCTCAAGTTTGATCTGAAGGGCTCCACATACAAGAGGCGAGCATCCAAGAAGGAAAGAGAGAAGTCCAAACCCACTTTTAAAGACCTGGACTTTCTGAGTGACGTTCCTGACGGCCTCACTCTGGACCAGGACACATACAGCGCTCTGGTCAAAACTCTGCAGAGAGACTGTCTGGTGAGAAAGAGAAGAGGGAGGAGATGAATGAGCAGTATTTTGTAAAAGTTTAACAGATTAATACTGGAAATTTTATTTTATTTTAACAAAGCAGCACAGCCAACCACGCATAAACTATTTAACTATTTGCTCAGTAGTTGAGTCTTACTGTAAATAAAGAGTAGATGAATTACAGAGCAATTGTAAGGTAGGAGAAAAGAGTATAGGAAGAGAAGAGAGAGAGGCTTGGAAGTGGCTTATATATTTTTAATGCACGTGTTCATTTTTGCAATACCCCAGGCTGTGAAATGAAGCCCGTACATAAAAAGATGTTGTCAGCATGGAAAATATTTTGAAATATCGTGTCTGTATTTCACGTCAGGTTCTGGAAAGCTTTAAGATTATGGACTACAGTTTGCTGCTGGGGGTCCACAACAAGACCCAAGCAGAGCGAGAGCGTCAGTCTCAGGGCTCACCTGCAGCAGGAGGCGGGGATGAGAAGAAGCGTGCAGCTCAGAGGGCCTTGTATTCCACTGCCATGGAGTCCATACAGGGAGGCTCCACATGCAGGGACACACTGGACCATGATGACACGTAAGTCACCATTTTATTTATTTATGTTTGCCGCTATCATCACATTACATTTACAAATGCTGGTAATGTTCTCCTATCTGTCTGTAGTATGGGTGGTATTCCAGCTGTGGGTGTCAAAGGAGAGCGCCTCCTGCTGTTCATTGGAATCATTGACATCCTGCAGTCCTACAGGTAGGCAACAAAAAGTTCAGAAGTCTGATGTACTGCGTAAGGTTGCACTTGTCATTTCAGTCCGCCTTTTTATTGGACACTTCATGGCACATTAAATAACAAAGTTAGATTTTTTTCTCTGGCTTCAAAGTCAGGAAATGATTAGGTTTAGGCTTACAGTAATCCTGGCATTATGTGTCTGCAAAAAGATGGAGTAAGATGGAATAATGAGGAAAAAGCAATCCCAGACATGTCATGCTGTTTTTAAATAAATACAAATGGAGGAGACACGTAACGGCTGTTGTCAGGACAAGCGTGGACGTAAGAAATGTGTGTGGTGCCAAGCATAAAATCCAGATCTTAAAATGCACATCAACATTGCAAGTGGGACTGTAGCTGCCGATTCAGACCTGAGTTGCCAGGTAACGACAGTAAGTCGCTGAATGAGTTTAACTAAATAATTTAATCGCCTTTCGTCTTGACAGAATGATCAAGAAACTTGAGCACTCTTGGAAGTCCCTCATCCATGACGGGGTGAGTAGCTTTCACTTAACTGTTATGTAACAGTCTGTATCCAAGTAAAACAAACCTCTCTAAACCATGCCAATTTTTTGGCCTTATTGTGTCACTATGGCTGTCTTTTATGTAATAGGTTAAGCACCATGATTGCCATTGTGTATGAAAAGTACAACCTAAAATTGCCTTGACTCTGTCTCTTTTCTTCATTGCTGCCTCTGCCCCCCCACAGGACACAGTGTCAGTTCACAGACCTAGTTTCTACGCTGAGAGGTTCTACAAATTCTGTAGCACCATTGTCTTCAGGAAGAGCTGCTGTGAGTTCACACCTGTGCATGAGCCATACTATACTCCTGTAGTGTGTTATATTTGACGACAACAATGCCAAAAAGGAATTATCTGGACATTTGACTTTTTGGAATGAGAGTACATGTAAACTATCCCCTGCTTTCACAGCACTGCGATCGTCTCCGTCTAAGAGAGGGCGAGGGGCTCTCTCCATGTCCAAGTCCAGCGCTGGAACAGGTTCAGCTGGGCAGCGTCCCTCCCTGAGTGACGACAGGCAGGAAAACCTGGACAACTTGGAGAACCTACGAGGAGCTCGCAGCTTCCCCATGGTGGAGGACAACGGTAGTTTACTTCCTGTTAACTCTAGTAGTCATGACATGTTACTCACAAACATCAGTAGACCCAGTAGTACAGTGTAGGATTGTTTGGTCATGTGGCAGTAGCCTTCATCAGTGTTTATGGAGGCTAGCTGCCCTCATCAAAGCTAGTGAGGAAATGTCAACATGCTAATGCTGCTTGAATAAAATAGTAGAAAATAAAGAGTAATCTAGTGAGTGCTGGTTTTCCCTTTACATTGTGTTTTTCTGAACTTGACACACTATTAGCTTCAATGGTCTGCAGCTGAGAGCTCCATTTTCTCTTTAAATGAAATTAAGTGAGCCTTTATTGATCCCTGTGGAGAAACAGAAGCGCAGCAGCAGTATAGTAGCAATAGCAACAGAACCAAATGTAAAACTTTAACAAATCAAGATGAGATGTTCATAGATAAATACTTTAGCAAAGCATAATGTTTTATTTACTGTCCACATCAACACTCATAAATGGGGTAAGAAATGAACAGAATGTGAAGAAAAGGACGTGTAAGCAATCCGAACCTTGTAAATGTCCAACAACTGAAGATAAAAGTCCTGATCACATGTACAGCTTTGAGTGCAATACTCATCTAATTGGCCGAGGTATAGTGTTATAGTTTGCTTTAATTAAAGGTTTGACGTACTTTGAGGTTACAAACACACACACTTATATTTAATTTGATTATGCCTGATTTTGTTCGTAGTGTATTTTCATCTCTTGCATATATTTCATGATGTCTTTTTATATTTCTTGGTTAATTATTCATATTAGGGAGAGAGCCACCCTGCACCCCTCCTTCCTTTGAAGATGCAACCACAGCTTCTATCGCTACCACGCTCTCCTCTAACAACTCCTTACCCACAACCCCCTTCGATACACCAGAGCACCCGCGCTACAGGAGACAAATGCATTCCCCAAGTGTGGCCAGGTAAGAATAATTGCGTGAATATGCAGTGATGTATGAATAATGACAATATTCTGTCAAAACAATGTACTGTGTGCGCTGTCCTCCCCTGCTGATATCACACCTGGTATCGTCCTGTGTACTTTCAGGTCACAGAAAGTTGAGGTTCATGGAGAAAAGCAGGACACTATAACAGTGGAGGTGGAGCTCAGGTACACACAGCAATTCCAAACTAGGATAACGTCCATAGCTGCCTGTGTAACAGTATTTAATAGTGTTCTTTGTCTGCTTCATACAGTAAAATCCCAAAGAGCACGGAGCTCACACAGTTGACAGAAATGACCTCCCACAGCCATCTGTCACCTGATCGTCAGCCGTGTGTCGTTGCTTCATCCACCCCTCCCTCTGTTAGTCCGTCCTCAGCATATTCCTCCTCCACTCTTCCTCCTTCCTTTGTGTCTTCTTCCTCCTCCGCTGCTCAATCACCCGGCCACTCGTCCTCCACACTTGCTTCGTCCATCCGTCCATCCACCAAGCCACTCACCTCTCCCACAGCTGCTCAGTCTTCCACTCTTTCTTCTCCGACATCTCGTTCAGCCGCACATCCCACACTTCTCACTTCAGCTCCGAACACCTCCGCCCTCCCTCCTGCCTCGGCGTTTGCTCCCATCTGCCCTGCATCTCCTCACTCCTCCACCCAGAGCTCCTCTCACCATCTCCCCTCGACCCCTCCTTCCTCCCACCCTCCGAGCCCCCAGGTGCCTCAGCGGGCGCCACGTACGTCGTGCAATCAGCTGTCTGTGTCCAGCAGCCACAACTCATTGGATGGGGAGGTGCCGGTGTCTGACATCTACTTTGTAAGTTCCCATTATCATGTGTCAGTGCCTTGGGTTTTTTTGTTTTGCTGTTGTTGTTGTTGTTGTTTTGCTGTGGATGTTAAAAATTAAATAATTTACCCGTTTCAAAGTAGTAAAATGAAACAAAATGAGCTGCAAGGTGAACTGCCAAGAGCCTAGAAAACAGACAAAATAAGACATACAATTTTTCACAGATTGAGAAGAGTAACAATGTAACAATGGAAAATGATTTTAACTGTTTCAACTAAGGATCTGATGTATCAGAACAAACACTGCAGGAAGCTCTCTTCAGTGTTGTTTTGTGTCCTCTTCTAGAGAGTAAAGATCATTTTTCTTCTTCTGCTTTTCTTTGATCTACTGGGTCTCTTGCAGTGGCCCAGTCAAGACAGCGTGGTAGAGTTATAATGGTGAGGGGGGGGAGGGTGTGTGGTGCAGTGTGCACGTACTTTGGGGTTGCTCTCGCTGTCCAAAATGCTTTTTTTCCACAGCACGAGGCTGCCAGCAGTCATAGTTCATGCTTTTGAATGCATCAGCAAAACACTGGGGTTGTCTTTCCTGCACAGCATGATGTATTTATATCTGTCAATCTGCATTCATGCGCCCTGTCAATATCATGCACAGCTCTCCATAATTCTCTCTCTGTGTGAATTTTTTGTTACAGTACATTACAGCATTCATTCTCCATTTTCCACTTTCTCTCCTTTATCATAATTGCTTCTCTCATCTCACATCTTCCCTCGTCTTTCTCCTCCGTTGTATAATTCATTCAATTCCCTTCATTTTCCTGTGCACACATTACATGCATTTGTGTGTTCATCTGCGTGTGTTGTGTGTGTCCACCCATCAGTATGCAGATGGCAGATATTGGGTGTACTCTCCAGTTCTTGGCCGCCGTAAGCTAAACTCTAGCTCGAGCTACAATGTAAGTCTCCGCTAAAGTAGTTAGAGTCATTTTTAATGTTAGGAGATGTTCCCACGTACCATCGCATTGCTGGTAACTGTTCCACTGGGACTGTCACAAGCACAGCTGCTTATGGATCTTCAGAAGTTCTTAAAAATGAAGCTACAGTGCATTTTACATGACTTATTTAGTGCTGAAGTCTGCAAAAACGACATTGCATATTAATAACAGCAGCTTCTGAAGGGCCATCATCTGCATTTAAATGCATGCATCTTTATGTTACATGTTACCAGTAAACGGTCACTTAAATATTTAAGGATAAGGAAATATTTGGACCTGCAGTCTAGCTTGTATTGGCTCTGTCCTTTAGTGATCCCTCAAGCATCTGTCCTGTCGCACAGAGGAGCTGACAAGCTGATTAGTGTTGTCAGCGTTTGGCTAGAATGAAATCTCCTTTTCTGACATTGGAAATCACCTGTTTATTAAAGCTGCACTTGGAACTTTTTAAAGGCCCTGAAAATGTGATTTCAAATATTAAGTTTTTCTTTCTAACATTAAATATTCATGACTAAATAAGCAGCAATGATGTTAATGTTTGGGGAAAAAAACATTCTTAATTATTTGTTTTTATTATTTAGAGTTTTACCTTCAAAAACTCAGCTAATCTGCTTCATGTGAGGGTGTGGTTTGATCAGATGGGATTGACAGTGTTGGCAACGTAGGCAAACAACCCCATAGCTGTCATCAGATTTTGATTGAAATGTCCCCAGCTCCTCTCTCATCTTTCTCCTCTTATCTCCTTTCCTCTGCTGCTGCCCTCTGCTGGCGGTATTCGATAACAGCAGACTCAGGAGGATCGGAGCTGGGTGTACTCTCCTCTGCACTACGGCTCAGAGTCCAGAAGGGGCTCAGATGGGGAGAGTGAGACAGTAAGTTCATTCATTATGTATCCTTAATTCACAGAACAGAGATGAAAGAATATAACGTTTTTTTTTTTTGCTATTCTCCTGTGAGCGTTTACTCCTTCTTATCCCTCTTTGTCTCTCTGCTCTTTCAGTAACTCACAGTGGAGACCGCAGTGATGGGTGGAGCCAGAGGCTGTCTCCATATACAGAAGCTGTGAGGTTTTAATAATACAGCCTCCAGGACACTATGAGAATTAATGCTGGTTGCCCAAGCTGCATGTGGAAGCTTGCTCCGCCAACAGAGACTAAAGGAATGAACTTAGAAGCATTCAAGTATGAATTGTACAACAATACAATCATGCATACACTCATGTACATTCAAACTAACGTACAGACATACAACTATCAAAATATTATGCAATAAAAATCATGAAGCATCAATTCCTGGACAATCTGACTGACATCAAGCAGAGAAATAAAGTTAAACCACATGGTGCAATCAGCTGAGCGGCACTATGAATGATTTTGGTGGCTGTTAAGTCAGGTATTGCTGCAGCCCTGCTGCCTGCTGTTTTTAGGTTTTTAGTGTTCATGAGTCACGCTGCACTGTGCCAGCTCTGGCTATGCAATATGAACATACACGTTATTGATTCCTCTTTTTGACTAATGGAAAACTACGTCAGAGTTTATTCCTGCATTAATTTTTCACTAGGGGCATGTCAAGGCTGCATATGATTTAATTTTTAGCACTTTATCAATGTACACGTGGCTGAGGTCGTTCGAAATCGTATGTGTTTTGTTATTTTGTCATCAGTTGTTGTTCATGTTTCGTGTGCTGCGTAAGCACAGTGTTCAGTCTTTCCAGTGCTGCGTGGTGGTCCACTTAGGAAACTTGATTGATCTGACAATGAATGGTTGTGTTCAAAATGCCTTATTGACAAACTCATTTTCATAACTGTTTTTGATATTTCGGTCACATGTAATCATAAAAAAACAAACAAAAAAACTCAAAAATATAAACATACAGAGTATTTTATTGTGAGTAAATACCAAATCTTTGAAGCAGATATAGCAACCATGCATTTACACCTTTCCAGGATTTAGAACCAAGAAATCAAGAGAAAACAAAAGGAAAGAAATGAATCGAATAATCTTATGTAAATTGTAGATAAACTGTGTGTGTGCATTGTGCAAAGCACATGCATGTAAGTCTGTACGTGCCCTTATGTCTCTGTGTGTGCATGTGTTTGCATGCAGATTGATGTGTGACTGGGAGACATGTAAGTGTAAGATTCTTCTGTCCTGCCTATCTGTCAAATTGTCAAAAGGTGTAACTTCCATTTGTTGTTATAGGCCATGAAAGTCTGAACCAGCTATAAGCATGTTGGCTGTGTGAGAAAAATGAAATAAAGATACCCCGGTCTTTATGACACTGGATTAACCATACATTACCAAATTGAGCTGAACTAAAACAACCTCAGTTTTCTATACAGTTTAGTAAGAAAATAAACCTACTGTTGCCACAGACAGTACCTTCCTTCTTCCATACACGGTGATACTTGTTGCAACAAGATTGACCATAATGAGACGTCCTGACTGTGTCGATAAACACTGCTGTAACCGATTACTGTATTATTTGAGTCTGCTGGAGCTAACCTGCCTGTTTGTAGGCAACAGTGTTTGTAGCTCATCACTGTGTAAAAGAAAATAAAGATTATATTGTGTAAAAAAAATAATTTTGGTGGATTTTTTTTATATTTTTCTAAAATAACCAGCTAAAAACAAGAATGTATTTTAATTGTAAAATGTTATTTTCATAATTAACCCACTAGATGGCGCCCGAGTGTCTCAGAGTACAGTTCTTCAGTGGAATCTCATACAGTATTTTGGGCTACTTGAAAATTCAAGACTCTTAGTTGCACTGTAAAATTAAATTGCACAAAGACATATGCCAGTATATGAGCTGCCTATAGGTCATAATTCATTTTATTGTGTTCTTGATGGACCATAAAAGAGAGGCTCATATTTAAAGCCTCATACCTCACCGCCCCACATCACACTGACATTTTAACACACACAAACATAATGATATGAAACCTTGATTGCTTTACTGGGGCGGGCATTTTATTTATCCGCACAGGCTTCGCTGCTAAAAATACACAGGAATAAAACAGACAAGGATCAATATGGCTTCAACCAAAACAGCCCATTGGGATCTTAGCTGTCTCTCTGCAGTAATACAGACTATCTCTCTCTCTCTCTATATATATATATATATACACACACACATTCACACACTTAAAAAGGAAGTCAAATTAGTACAGTAAACAGGCTGTAGTCAGAAGTTCCCCCAAACAAGACATATCAGTGAGTGCAGTGTGTGTGCACTGTGTTCCTCTGTGTGTGTGTGTGTGTGTGTGTGTGTATGTGTGTGTAAGCCAGAGTTGCGAATGACAAGTCAGCCATGTCGGGCCATGATGGAATGTGTGATGGACAAGGATCAGCAGCCGCCTGCCCAATTGTCCTGGAATGAAATTGTCCCTCTCCTTGGTTTCCCTTCTCTTTTTGTCCTCCTGCCTCTGACCGCACACACACACACACACACACACACACACACACCTAATCATTTTGCTCCTTCTCCTGCCTCCTCACTTCCTTCTCCCTGACATTCAGCCAGGAGGTTATTCCTTGACCAGTCCAGTGATGCAACTGACTGACTGAGGTAAAGAACTGACTGAGTATAAGGCTAATGATATTCTAAAGTTTTTCTTACTGTCAACAAATCTCAAAAAAAGAAAACGTGATATATAGGAGCTTATTCCTCTGAGCCGCAGACCTCCATTGTCCAGAAACTATGTAAAAACATATCAGTGAGCGACACTGTGGTACCGGTTGACATTAATTACAATGAACATGGGCACTGTAGGTTATTTCAAGTCTCTCTCACATACACCATCTTGCTGCCATAAATACTCGCTAGAGCACCGAATGTGTATTAATCCGCAGCTGAAAATAGTCCCCCAACAAACGCACTATCAACTCCTGTTTGAGTGACACTTGCTAAAATGACAGTGCCCAGGTGTTTTAGGAAATTGTTCAGTCTTTTTTAAAATCAAAAGCATGTGCTCTCGACCCGTTCTTAAAGATGTACGTCTTCATTAGACACAAATGGGCTTAGGGCTTTGAGCCGCAGACAGGCTGGGAAAGTTAAAAAAGAGTATTGAGAGATAGACTGACACATTGTTGGTTTATGAAATATATCATCAGCCTCATTCTCTAAGCACTGATGGGAAATTAGGGTGTCATGGTGGCATCAGACCTGCATGGATCTCTCTAGGTGGAGTTCTGCATGTTCTCCCAGCATCCACTTGAGGCTGCTCTGGTTTCCTCCCCCAGTCCGAACTCATGCATGTTAGATGGATTGAAGACTATAATGGATATGAATGTCTATTTCAAGTCAGATTGCTTCTGCCCCTCCCCCTGCTTTCCACCTGCTGGGATATGCATCAGACACCTGTGACTTTGAACAGGAACAGTATCATAATGATTATCACAAAAAGCTTAACATGAAGTAAGAAAAGCAGTAAACACAAATGACCATAAAGACACAGTTCTGAAGTTCTCATTTTAAAAAAAGATTTCATCAACTTAAAGAAAAATTATGGAGCGGTGGCATCTGTCACCTGGGGTGAAATGGGCCGCCGCAAAGCTGAGCTTTCATCTGCAGAAAACATGAACAAATGCCTTTGTTCTTTCAAAGGAGAGAGGGCCGAAAGCCACAACAAACAGGGTGAGTGTGAAGTGTGTGTGTGTGTGTGTGTGTGTGTGTGTGTGTGCGCACGTGAAAAGAAGAGAGAGGGACGAGGAGAGAGAGAGAGAGAGAGAGAGAGAGGAAGAGAGAGGGCAGAGAGAGATCAAAGAAGGGGGTATGTTGTTGAATCTCTGTGTGGGTGGTGAAGCCTCACCTACCCAGAATGCCTTGCCTCACTCCTTACAGCCCACTCAGGTTTTTAGGTGCATTACTTCTCTTAGCAGCGAGCGTGTTATTACGATACAGCCTCTTCATCTGTCATCTCCAGATATTCTCAGAGAGTCTTGAAGTGGTGTGAACCAGCAGTCAGCCTCGGATCTGTGCTACACAAACTGCATCTCCAACTCACAGTCCAACATGTGTTCTTCAACCATCATGGCATTGCAGTATAGAAACCAAAAACGCCTCAAAATATCATCTTGATTGCGCTTCACTGTAGAAGACTGCTACTGAGTTGGATCAGAGCCCATCCCCCCTTCTCCCAATCTTGTGAAGGGATCGAAGCGTCTCTTTTTAACTCAGCGTGAGAAGCTGCAAACAGATGTCTGTCTGTCCACACAGAGGGAATGTGGTGCCCTCTCACACACAGATGAAAAGCCATGAAAGTCTCTGTGTTGCGTTGTCAGTGTCTTAAGGCAGTGTTTATCTTTGGCAGGCTGAAGAAAACAAAGCCATCGATTTCTAATCCTAATCCCCTTCTACTGCTTTTCTCCTATTGATCATCTATCCATCCTTAATGAGGTGGAGGGATGGAGGGCTGATGAAGGACAAAACTTTACCCTGCCGGTGTGCTGCCGTCTTTTCCCCCTCGACCCATCTCTTTTCAATCTGTCTCTCTCTCTCTCGTGGGGCTTTCACTAACTTGACGTTCTTTATGGTGGAATGGAAAGTAAATGCAGCCTAGTGCTTTTGTAGAGGTTTATCAAACCTGGAGGCTCACAGAGCTGCGGAGGTTCACCCTAAATATTGAAATTGGATGACATGGATGAATGCACTAGACAAGCAGAAGCACATGCATGCAGACACAGTGAGAGTGGATTGAGTTTCAGTCCAAACACCAGTAATGGTATTTCTGCCTGTGTTGTACAATGTCTCTGAGTCAGTAATGTTGTCTGATGATGACCTGCTTCCCCTCTGCTCTGCTTATACAGAATCTAAGAATCATTCCCTCATCCACCTGATCTTAAAACTAATATTATTAAAGCTTTGGAGTTTATGATTCCCTCATGTTGGTACTTGCACATGTTTATGTCTGCTCTCCCTCATCTATGTCTGTCTAATTCACTGGAGTTGGTTTAGATGAGTTTTAGAGGTTTAGTTTATCTTATTTGCTACCAACTTTTGATTGATTTATCAGTGCCTGTTATTGGCTTATTATGTTTATCTATGGAGCATACATGTCACAGCAGATTTTACAGGGTAAGCAGATACTCGACGGCTGTGGTTTGTGTTATTTCTTGCTTGCAAAAGTATGATGTCATCAGCTGGTTGAGACCAACCACTGAGCGCAGGGTGAAAAAGCCAAAAGTTACATGTAATAGGAGCCTTCTTGAAGACTGTTTTACCTTTGCACTTCATTCCTGCGGAGAGCCATTGTTTTGTTATCATTATTTTGTATATGTACTTTGTACTCCATACCGTGGCATTTAGCAAAAACACACATTTACAGCAATTAATCAGCAGTTTGGGGCTCACTGTCTTCATCAAGGACACCTTGACTGCGCACACTTTCTGGCACAGAGATCTGAGTCTTTCAGACCACTACAGTAGACCAAATGTGACATTTTTACTTAAATCTGAAGAGCATGTTTTCAGTAAAGAAAATATCTAATTTGAATTGTCATATTCTTAAATTAGGCTTCTTAGGCTTGTTTACATGGCTATGGAAGACCAGGTTCTCGTTCTAATCTGCACAGAGTATGAGTGCATGATTTGTGTGTGATGAAGAGAAGTTACTAGAACAACCGGTTGAGTAAAATAACAACCTTCTTAATGTCAAGTCTCTCCGACTCATTTTGGTTGTGACATGAAAGAATAGATTCCTGTGCACTCACAAATTTTCAAATGCTTGAGCCTTTGTGATCCTCTGTCCTTCTGACGTTGTGACCATAGCAACATTTGAAACACTGAACTACATTGTGAGGAGGAGCGGAAAGGCCCGGAACACCTGCAGTTGATGCTGGAGATCCTGAGACGGTATTTGTGTTGTTTGTGCACAGACTTGTAGGATTAATGTTAATCACAGTGGCATTCCCTCTGGGATCATGGGTAAACAATGAATCTGACGTGGGAGGTCCACTGGCCACACCCCACATTCCTCCAGAGTCACCTCAGAGAGCAACTCACGGACATCCTGGACAACCCCGAAGAGCTTTCAAAACGAAACCAAATCTTGTTTTACAAAAAAACATTGGTTTGCTTGCAGAACTTTGGAGAAAATTGGATGGTTTTTGGGTATATAATGCATGTCACTGCAAAAATGGCACCCTGGGGATGTTTCTCCCTAAGTGTGTGATAATGGCTGCAGCAGAAGTCATTAATAGCAGGCTAATGTGTGTCAGATGGTACCTGTCCAGCAGCAGCAGCAGCAGCAGGGGAGAGAGATCCAGGACACGAGTGACTGGCCAGCATAATGAGAGGGACATGGCCTGCCAACTTGGGCAGCTGCTTCTCTAGTGGGACTGTGTGTGTGTGTGTGTGTGTGTGTGTGTGCGTGCGCTTGCATGTGTCTCTTCTCATTTTCCTGTGCTCTTTCTGCTTCTTTCCTCAATGTATTTCTCATCAGCAGCATCCAGAAACACACACACACCCTCACACACACGTGCACGCATACAGACAACCTCATAAGGGTTACCGTGGGAATGCCTGTGGCATTATGTCAGTCATTGAGGTGATGCCTTTAATCCTGAAACAAATCTAGACTTTGTGTTGTGTGTCTCCGGCTGTGTGTGAGCGAGCGTGCCCGTGTATAAAGCCCCAATCTCACCCCCATTAGATTACGGCTGGCCGCGCAGCAAAGACACCCCACTGCCACTCCCACATGGAGGAGCGGGCAGGATTAGCCAGCTCTATACCCGCCCTAATCTGGGGACAAAAACCCACAATCGCCTCCCACTGAGATACGGAGACAGAAAGATTCAATTTGATCTGCCCTCCTCAGTATAACAAGAGTGTGTTTTAGGGTTAAAATGACTACTGCTCACTCTACCATCGGTCAATGTGGATTCAGCCCTAAATGGTGTCCTTTTTATCCCTATGATCGATCCCTTTTATCACAGTTTGGAACACCTAAAGGCCGTGCTCTGTGGCAGCGAATACAAATGGAGTCTCCAAAATTAAACCGTGCTGCTGTCTGCTGAGGATTGTAAAGAGAGGACATCAGAGAGAGGAGCCCTTTGTCATTACAGAATCAACCATTCATTAAAGATCGACATGGCATATGTATAGTGTGTGTATTTATGTGCATCTTTTCAAGAGTCTGCAGCCACGCTAGCAGCTCTGTGAGGCTATACTTGAGCTAAACGCTAACGTCGGCACACTAACCTGTCACAGTGGCAATGCTAAGAAGATGTATGTTTAGCAGGTGTAATGTTTACAATATTCACCATCCTAGTTTAGTGTGTTAGCATGCTAACATTTGCTACTTAGCATTTAACACAAAGAATAGCTGAGGATGATGGGAATGTCATCAGTTTTGCAGGTAGTAAGGGACAAATTACATTTTTGACCACACGGTGGTGCTCGAGGAAAAAGTCAGGGGTTCACCAAAGTTATTAGGATTCATCCTCTGGGGAACACGAAGGTCTGTACAAAATTTCATGGCAATCCATCCAAGAGATGTTGAGATATTTCAGTTTGAACCAAAGCGGTGGACCGACCGACACCGTCATCCATAGAGCCAGGCTGGTTAGTAGTGAGTTTATCCACCGTTTGCATGCAGTTATTTTCTACAAGAACAGATGCCATTCTATCACTTTTCAAGTAGGGCTCTGCTTGTGATGCATCATCACAAGAGGCTACCTGCTAAATGTGTTGTCAGTGCCTCATTATTTGACAGGAGCTGCCTGTTTCATTGCCCCGAGCCAAGCTGACTCTCCCTCTGCCTCTCTTCCTCTTTCTGTCTCTTACTCAGAGGCATCTGCCTCATTAACCACCATCAGCATTTTGTTTGTTGTGTGTGATTTGGATGTATTGGGAGTGAAGCAGTGGGTGGTATGTGTGTGTGTCAATGTGTGTGCACTCACTTGTTGTGTGTGTGTATGTGTGTGTGTGTGTGTGTGTGTGCAGGCAACTCTCATTAGGCTGGAAAAACTTGGACATTTTTTGCCAGAATCCAGATCATATCTCCTCTTCCTTTATGTATCAAAGGGTTCCTCCAATCAACTCCCTGCTGTGTACGTGTGTATGTGTGCGTGCGTGTGTATGTGTGTATATACTGTATATGTGTGGTAGTGTAGTGGGAGACAGATGTTTGCTGATTCGACAAGTTTGCACTGCAAACTCAGCCCAATTTAGCCGACAAAAAACATGATGCCACACAGACGCTCATGGTGACAGCCCACTCTTAATTTTCTCTCTTTTTAATTCAAGCTCTCTTTCTCCTCTCGGTTTTTCTCTACTAGTCATCTCTCTCTCTTTCTCTCCGTCCTCTCTTTCACACACACACACACACACACACACAAACCCAACACTGTGTGTGATTACACCAGCAGCATTTCAGCTGGGTGTTCTTCTGGAGTTGTTTTCCTTGTTACAGGCACCTCTGACTAAGTCTCAACTTTCACAGAGGACACTTTCTTCTGCCAAACTCAGAAATGATTAACACAAAGCGCTTGAGGCTACATTGCCTGCTCTGTCTACATTACAATATATACATTACAATGCAAAAGTTCTGTTTAAAAAAAATTAAAACCTACATAAATGGATGGGTTTTGGGATTTATTGCAATGCAATATGGCAATCATTACAATATTTCCTCAGTGTTTCTATTTTACAATGTACAAACTAGATAAAAAAGACCATAAATAAACAAAATGCTTCATGTAGCTAATTCTTAGCATGAAACAAGAGACATATACAATTGACACAGATGGATGACATTCTACTCTAAATGTCTAATTCAACAGAATCCATAATTCATACAATTAAAAAAAAAACAAAAATGGAACAATTAAAAAACACAAGCAAATCATACAGTTTGTTAGTATGATCTGAAACAGGTAAGAGCTCGTAATGATACATTCTGTCCGGCTCCTCTCACTCTCTCTCGGGTAACTTTGCATATTCAGAATACTCAAAGATAGCTGATGTCTTGACAAGGGAGATTCCATGTTGTGTGCATTCACGCAACGCACACACCACACACACACACACACGCGCGCGCACGCAGACACGCGAGCAAACACAAAACACATTTTATTCAAGTCAAGCCCAAAGCAGCGAAAAGAAAAGTTGGAAGCCATTCTGCTTATGCACAGCCTTACATGTCAGCCTTCACAAAAAACAGATAAAAAAAGAATGAAAAATAGAACTGGATAAGAGGATGAGGCTTCAGTCTAAGCTCACAGTAGCTTAATGCTATCTGTGGCCACGTCCAGATCATGTTTTTTTTAGAAAACTCCACAGGATGGAAGTTCACAAAAGTGCTGCTTTTCTCTCTCTCTTCTTTTCACTCCGTACTTTTACTTTACTCCACTCCTTGTATTTCCACTGGTGAAAAGTCCCTCTAAAGTGCATGGATGAGGTAAATGAAATTCTTCTCAAAACAGGTTTGTATCCGTTCTCCGGCTCAGACTGGAACCATTGTGTGTTGCATGTGCTGCATTTGAGACAACATTTCTTGCTGCACACTAGCAATTAGTATGTCCTGGTGTGATGGCGTGATTATTCCAAGTCTGTCCATCTCCCTGTGGGTGCAGAGACAGAGATGTATGTTCACACACACAGAGCCACAACATGCAGTATTCAAAAGGAAAAATTGGCAGACACTTTTTCCCAAAGCGACTTAAATTTTTCCCCAAACACACACACGTATGTATTTTGAGGTTCAATGTCTGCTCAAGGACACGTGAACGACCGTTTACGTACCAGCCTGACAATTAATAGCCAACCCTGTCTACCAATTGAGCTACAACCGTATTATCAAGTTGTCTGTGTAGCCAAAGCCTGATATAGTTTGTGCCTTTGTGCCACAGAACTCCATTGTCATTCAGAACTATTAAAACACATAAAAGAGTAAAGCAACAAAGCTATGCAATGTTAACAAGAAACCACATCCTAGAGCATGCTCAGTGACATGAAAATGCAGTTGCAGAAGTTTTACATTAAATTTCAAGCATTTCATTGCAATTAAGGAATATGTCACTGTGACACAGAGGAATAAGCTACATCACACAATACCATTTAGTTGGATAAATTCACTGTTGGTTCGTCTTCACTGGAATTGTACATAGAAATAAAACGATGACTTATCCTTTAATTAAAGGAGTATGTCACTGTTTGACAACCTGCTCACATTACTCACTAAATGGGGAAATCCAACCCACATTTTTGTGTAATTATATAGTACAAGTGCTGTAAGACATCTACTGACATCTTGACAAAGTGTAAAAGTGTCAGTATGCTTATTGGATTATCGAACAGCATCCAACACCTCCTCCCTCCACACCTGCGTGATGTGTCTGGAAATGTTTGTAACTTTTTGGAACCGACAATTCAACAAGCGCGCCTGCTTCGCGCAGCGATTAGCCAGGTGCAGATGTAAGAAAGTATGCAGAATGTGAAGTTCTCTTCCAAGCTCTGTTTTTTCATTCATTATTTCTTTTCTGAGCAGTTTGTTTGAGCATACTGAGCCCTTAAGAGTGCCAGATATAAAAATTGCATGGCCACAGTCGTGTGAAAACTCGCCAAACACGGTTTCTCTCTTTCTCTTTTATGTGTGCAAATAAATACGTTTGTGCTACTGTAATACCACAAAATACAGTAAGTCTTAATGTTATTCTGAAGATAGAATAAGTTGGTTTTCTTTTCTCCTGTGTCAGATTTTCAACATCTTAAATAAAGCGCCGACTGGTTGTCTAGTAAAAGCAGAAATGTGATTCTGTTTGTGCAGCTCAAGTTTTTGCACTAAGAAATGTGATGAGAAAATGCCAAAGTGACTCTCACTTTAATCCATTTTCACATGAAGGTGCACTTACTGGTGTGTGAGAGCCAGGAGGCTGTCAAGGCTGGTATATCCTGCTGCTGCCAGAGTGTCTCTGTACCTCTCCAACCCGACGGACTGCAGCCACTCACACACCGACCACTCTGGCACACACACCTCCGGTACGACTGACACACACACCTCTGAACCCACCCCTGACTCCAGCATAGTGGCTGTGGGTCTGTAAACACAGAGAGAGCGAGAGACAGCAGGTTGGTGGTGGCAAAGTACTGAAATAGGAGTGCGAAATCACAATTGAAGGAGCATGTAGGCCTAATTATCTGGGTGAAAGAATGTAGGTGGGTGTGAGTACAGTAAGAATGTGTTTGGCTATATTAAGTGGATATGTATGTATTTGTCTGTGATGATTTATGCCTGTATTTACATGTACAGTATGCACCTGTCCCCTCCTGTGCGGCGCAGAGTCCCAGGGTTACGGATGAGTTTATCCAGCATGTTGAGTATCTGGCTGAAGGTGGGTCTCTCTGCTCGCTCTCTCTCCCAGCAATCCAACATTAACTGGTGCAGCACCACAGGACAGTCCATGGGAGCAGGCAGACGGTAGCCCTCTTCGATCGCTTTAATCACCTAAAGGAAGGACAGGGGTGGAGGTTTTATATATTTTATTTACCAGGCTAGATCAAAAGGTAAGACTTTCCGAAAGTGTGTATCACAAAACTAAAACAATATAAAACAAGAATAAATAGAAATTTGCATGACTCAGAAACAGGCTGAGATCAGTGTTTGTCCCAATTCCACACTGTGCACTAACAGCATACTAATACTATACAGTGCACACTGTACTATAAACGTACTGTGACAGTATATCGTGTTTGCAGTTAGCATAAAATAAATCATTGTACGTTGCAGTTTTGTACAGGAAATGATGAAATATGTGTGCCAACGGACATCAATCAAACTGCCACATTGAAATGTCTCTGCCAATTAAATTTCACAAAAATAAAGCAAAACCTTTTGCTGAAGATTTATTACTTTTTTGTTGTTTTCCAAGATCTTTCCAGAGCTGTCTCACCGCCATCTGTAATTTAGTTAAAGTTTTTGCAGCTGTGAGCAGCTCCTCTATTTCCTTTGTACATTATACTGTGGGACAATACTGTTCATCAGGGGTTTTCAAAGTCTGACACTGTGGCCCCCCCCCCCCCCACTCAGACACAACTGAGACAACTGCGCCTCTTGAGCCCTAGTATTGTCAAAAAGAAAATTCATATTAATGGATTTTGTAACTCCGATTCTCTCTTTGTCTTACTCTTATTTGGAGGATAATCATGCTCTAAGTTTTGGAACTATAGTTTGAATAGTTTGGGGGCTTTGGGGGATGTAAACAGGAAGTATAATGTTGCCACAGAGTCAGTTAGTTAGGTGTTGGCACCATTAAAAGTATGCCGAATTAGCTATTAGCAGTTCATGTTTGCAATGTACCCATGAATGTACAGACAAGTATCACTGGATAACTTTCATACTGAAGAAAACATTCATCTATGGAGGCTTCATGATAGACATTGGAGTTATGACTCAGCATATACTAATTTGCTTTTTTTTCGAAAAAAAAAAAAGAAAAAGAAAAAGAAAGTAAATAAGATGGATAAAGTGTCTAAAAATTGGCTCATCAGGAAGGTTTTCTTAGACTACAACTGTGCTGCAGATGAAATCAATCATGTCTGAAAATGTCCATATGCCAGACTGGCTCTTTGACCTACTCAAACTTAACAAGCTTTGATAGCAAAGTGATTGCAAATTTGCTCTGAAACAGGATTTTTGTCTCAGATCTCAAAAACTGTTCACAACAACTAAATCACCCCCTAAATTTATACAGTGTGTGCTTGGCTGAGGGATAACACTATGCAGCCATTTCTAGTCATTTTTTATGGAGTCTAAATATTTATCTTCAATAAAATGTCCTGTGACTGGTGAACAAAATCTTGGTTTTGCTGCTGGATGATTTAAAGGCTTAATTTACATTTTTTTAAATGGTGCATAGGTCAAAGTCACAGTTCAGTACGTCACCCAGAGGACGGTTTATTTTCCCCCAGAAGTCCTCTCTTAAAATATCCTAAAGAAGTGGTGCCTTTTTAATTTATTTATCTGTTCAAAATGGGGTTAATTTAAGTCCAATTTGTGAACTGTACAGAAGTAAAACTTTAATTTGAACTTGATTTTTCACATGTTGTTGATGTTAATGTTGATGGTTGTCAATGTGTTCGGAGACTGTGCTATTAACAGTTGTTTAGAGGGAACGGGAACTTGACAAGAAACTTGAGTGTTACTTTAATATTTTTGTCCATCTTCTCTTTCAGTCATTCAGACACTTTACTCATTGCTAAAAACTTTCACAACAGAGTGCATGCTAGCGACCACATGAGCAATCGCAGCTTTTAAGCAAATCCCCACTTTGACCATATTATATAAACCACTTATTTGGAAATGAAAATGAAGGTGAATCTTCGAGTCATTACTCAAACTGTAAACATTCATTAGATCTTAAAGAGCGACTTTCTGGTTTAACTTTGACCTACCGTTTGCACCACACCTGTGTACCCACAGTTTTAAGAACATTTTGGGTGAAGTCACTTTTGTTTTCACTTCCAAATCACTGTTTAAGATAATATGGTTAAGTCTTAAGGTTAAGGTTTGTCTAAATCAGCCTGTGAAGTTGTGTTACCACTCATGTTGCTAGTAAGCGCTAAGAGTAATCCATATTCTCGACCTAAATCATTCATTCCTTGAATTAATTATACAATAATAATGGAGGTGATCCAGTATTTTGAGTTGACATTTACCTTTAAATGTACAAAGGGTTTCAGGAAAGAGCTCGCTCTTTTGTCTTTGAGGCAACGCGTAGTTTAGACGATAGAAGAATTACTCACATCCTGGTTGTTCATGTCCCAGTAGGGTCTCTCTCCGTATGAAACCACCTCCCACATGACGATACCGTAACTCCACACGTCGCTGGCTGTGGTGAACTTCCTGTAGGCTATGGCCTCCGGAGCCGTCCATCTGATGGGGATCTTGCCTCCAGGGGAAAGATAAGTCCCAATGGCCTCCTAAAACAGTCATTTTGGTTCAGTGAATAATGGACTTTGTTTATTTCATTCATTCATTGATTTTTGGCTCAACTGATTGCCTCATTGATTTAAGATTTATTCTTTGACTGATGTGTATGCATTTGTCTAAGTCTATAATAAATGTAATTTCAAAGGCTGCCAACAAAAAAAAGCATCTAGATAGGCTGTAAATGTTCAATTTAAGTGATGAACAATAATGAATGTGGAGTCAGGAGACAAACAAACAGCAGACTGTATGAATGTGTTCACATGCAGTTTGTGTGCGTGTATACTGTATTACTTCTGTGTGCGTCTTACCCTCGTAGTGTAGGCAGCCTCTGGGTCGTCCTCCAGAACCCGACTCAGGCCAAAGTCAGACACCTTACACACCAGGTTGCTGTTGACCAGGATGTTTCGAGCTGCCAGGTCTCTGTGAACGTAGCTCATGTCTGACAGGTACTTCATACCTGAGGCGATGCCACGCAGCATGCCAACCAGCTGGATCACTGTGAACTGGCCGTCGTGTTTCTGAAGCATTGAAATTACAGAGATGGGAGAGCAGGTTGACATGGACACCCACAACTAGCTGGGCAGCCATGAGTGAGTACATTTTCTCTGTGATTTTCAGAACACTGGAAAAATGCTGCTAAAAGCTAGATTTATGTTTTTTTTTTCAGAGTAAAAATAAGACTGTATGATAAAGTGCATGTACCCGAAGAAAAGCATCCAGGGATCCATTTTCCATGTATTCTGTGATGATCATCAATGGCTTACCTAAAGAGGTAAAGAGTTAAAAATATTAGGCTGAACTACAACACACATAACCCAAATACTACTACTAAGAGTTCGCCGATTCTGTCAACAACTCACATCTTGTCACGACACCCTCCAGCCTGATGATGTTCGGATGGTCAAACTGTCCCATGATGGACGCCTCAGACAGGAAGTCCCTCCTCTGTTTGTCCGAGTATCCCGCCTTCAGACTCTTGATGGCCACGTAGATCTCCCTCTTTCCATGCACACGCAGCCGACCACTGCACACCTCCCCAAACTCTCCTACACGCATAGAGCAAACAGCAGTGTCAGCGCCAAGTAAGCATGTGTGTGTGGGTTTGTATGTGTGTGTGTGTGTGTGTGTGAGCACTGATGCCATGCTTACCCATGCCAATAACCCTCTCAATGTGAATACTGCTAACATCAATCTCCTTGGCAAACTCATGGATGGCCTGATCGGGGTCTTCATAGGTGAACGGGTCCACGTAGATTTTAACTCCTGCCGTGGAGGAGAGGCGGGAGAGGACACGAAACGAGGGATGCAGAGGAGGGTGAAAAATATGAGTTGTATAACTGCTGCATATGTTATGTTAATGTCTTTGGCAGTATGTGCATAAAATGTGTGCAGGTGGATCGAAGAGAAGAGAAGGAAAAAAGCATCCATCTGTCTCTTTTTTACAGTACAGTATATGGGAGAGTGCTGTACCTGGGTTTAGATGTTTCTCCTCCTCTGAGTCCTGCTTTGTTTTACTGTACTTGCTCCTCCTGATGAGACATAAGAAATTATGGACATTTAACACACAGACACAGAAAAGACACGGAAGTCTGTCAGAGCATCCCTGTGACCGTTTCTTTTCACTTCTCACATGTTTTTGTTGGGATTTTTACAGTTAAGAGAACTGACAAAAAGAGGAATATGTGTCACATTGTTTTTAACTTTGTGTGGTTTTTCCCAGTAGCGCTGTGCATTCATTGGGTTTTTCAGGATTTGCCGCAATAGAAAGCGATGACAATGAGAACACAGAGCAACCAGCTGCAGGAAAGACACAGAGCGAGCAGATGAAAGCATTTAAGGGAGAGAGGGAGGAGGGGCGACGCCTCAGGTAGCGCAAGATAAAAGGTGTTTTCCATTAAACAAAGAAACTGTCAAAAACACCTTTGTGGGTGAGCAGGTGTGTGTCTGTGAATGTGTGTGTTTGTGGGCACTTGCGCATGCTCGTGTGTGTGTGAGTGTGCACGCCAGCGGAAGCTGACACACAAGCTGTGCTGCTGAAGAGACAGTAATGACAAGTCAGGGACAAAGGGATTATCACTGTCTCCACTCTAATCCCCTTTAAAAGCTTCAGGTAACACACACACATTATTTAGCCACACAATAGCGGCGGAGTTGTGTGTGTTGTTTGTGTGCATTGAGGCAGTTTGTTCAAAAGCACTAGTTAGGATCGAGGCAGTCCACATATTGACGTCAGATGCACTGATGGGAAGCCTAACAAGCCTATAGGTGTGCCTGCCTGCCTGTATGGATGTTTTTATATATGTGTGTGTGTGTGTGTGTGTGTTTGTGTGTATACCTGCGGCTAATGATGAAGACAGCTGCAGATATCAGCAGTAAAATTCCAACCCCGCTGACAGACAGCAGCAGGAAGGCTGAGTTAACTCCTTCTCCAATCAGAGGGAAGGGGTCTAACAAGGAAGGACACAAAAGTCACCAACCAGAAAGTTGTAAACTTGTAAACTCACAACAAACTTTAATGCCTCATCGAAAAACTACTGAACATCATCATCAGAGTACCTGAATTGGTGGAGAATTCAAACGGGGCGCTGAACTCTCCGTATCCAGCAGCTGTGCGAGCACGCACATGAAACACGTACACAGTTAGGGGGTTGAGACCCGTGACATCTACGCTCCGAGAGAAGGTCCTCATTATGCGGTAGGACCTCTCTCTCTGATCCTGATTAGATGGACAAAAAGAGGGGGGTCTTTTCAATGCCTGACTGCAAATCCATCTTTACCATCAGTGAAATACAAACAGCGTGCCAGCATATTGACATTCCAGACAGCTGCCTGAGCTGCATTAACCTGCGGGCACCTCACCTTTTCATAGAACTTGACTTCGTATTCCAGGATGACCCCGTTGGGTCGATCCGGCTGTTGCCACGCCAACGACAGAGTGTGCCTGGTGACATCGGTGGCTTGGATGGACGACACCGGAGAGGGAGCTGAGAGGAAGAGATGCGGAAAGATAATTTAGTGACATTAGTATAACTTTGCAGAACGAGATACTGAATATTCTATGATGCGGCTAATAAGATAACATTACAGCTCTGCATACATCTCAAAAGGTATAGTGCCTGTTTGTCAACAATCCCACTGACCCAGTGCACCTGAGAACTGACCTAAATCTCATTCCTTCCTATTCCACAGGGACATGCCTCATTCTCCCCTCTCTCTCCTCTTACATCCCTCCATTTTTCCATGCCTTTATGGTGTTTGTCCTCCTTTGTGGCAGTTCATATGATACCGGGGCCATATGGTGGTGCTGGTTGGACTTGACACATCCCAGGCAGCTCTCATGCTGTGCACACACAGCTAAGTTATTTCCCCGGGGCACCTGGAACTAAGCAGGTGCGCCATTTTCTAAATGCCACTGTAAAGACTTAAAGCAACGACAGTTGAGATGTAACAGCGTGCAAAAAAAAAAAAAAAAAGCACACGCTGAAAACTAATGGGGAGCATGTGTGAGGAGCGCCACACACCAGCTGACACCTTCACAACTAAAATGAAACACGCCATAAAATCTGGGTGATTTTTCACACACTTATGTGGTCAAGCCTGACACAAGGAAAATCCCACCCTTACATACACTAATGCTGTTACGGTATGTGTAACAGTTTTGCTATGTAGTGTTGTAATTCATTACGTCGTATCTACTTTCCCCTCAATCGGCTCTGTCTATTTGCATTTAAGTCAGTAATTTACATTTCCCAGAATGCTTTCTGACATCCTCTTGAGAACACCCCTATAATTAATTCAGCTGTTGTTAGGTGTAGGAGGACAGTGTAATAACTATGGCAACTATGACAGTGATAGTAAGAGCAAGAGTTTCCAGTTGAGAGAAAGCAAGAGAAGTGTCTTATAGCTGTGTTTCATTAGTGTCGATGCTGTTGTTAGTGAAGAAACTGGTATCTCCTCGCATCTATTAAACTCTATTGTAGCATTATGTAAACAATGCATTTGAAGTGCATTTGAAATATATAGTAGTTGTATACCGTATTACAATGTGGTCATCTCTTTGCTAATCTATTTTAACTGCATTTCAAATTTAATGCACATGTGTAGAAAATATATTTAAATGCAGAACTGCCTTTCAAATTAAAATATTGTCAATATTTCTTCATCACATGTTTATGAAATGTTTATTTTTATTTATTCCTTAAAATGGATTTTAGGTTACAAGATTCTCTGGACTATCTTTCAGAAACATGGCTTATGCATCAGACATGCATCAAAAGTATATTTGGAAAGCACTGTGGGGGGAAAAATGTATTCTAAATACATTTGCTTACTAATTTTGAATGCAAAAATACATCACCAATAGTTTTTCAGCGCTGAAATGTTTAGGCAGGTTACTAGCTTTAGCATGTAAGTATGTAGCTGCACACAGAGCTCGTTCATATCATGCTTCCACAGTTCTGAACTTTACTCATGGGGCCTTGCTTCCCTATGGGCCCACATGCAGTGAACAGCAGTTTGCATTGTGCTGACCCACTTACGAACAACATCTATAAGCAGATCTTGTGTTGCTGCAACAGTCACCGATCTGACGAACACATTTATCACACTCAGACACTTTCTCACCAGCTTGGTTGGTGGTGACGGTGACAGACACGCTCTGGGCTGCCCCTGCACCGCTGGCCTGGGAGACCCCGTTGCGTGCGTGGACGATGAAGGTGTAGTGTGTGTGGGCCCTGAGCTCGCTCACCACCACCCTGGTGGTCTTCAGGCCGGTCTGGCCGGGAGAGAAGAGCACATCGGAGCCACAGGGCAGGCAGAGCTGAGAGCTGCCGATGGAGCCTGAGCCGAGTCTCGGGTAATCTCCAGGTACCGGCCTGCTCTCGAAGACGCCTCTCCCTGACTGGACTTCAGATCCCACAATCCCCTGGTCTGACTGCATCCCCAGGCCACTGTGCTGAGCCTCAGGCTGGGAGATGCTGCGATTCCTGGGGAGGGCTTTACCGCCAGTCTGACTGTGGCTCCCAGTTTGACAGATGAGACACTCCAGACTGTAGCCAGTGTCACTTCGTCCTCCCAGCCGGCGAGGGGGGGCCCACTCCAAGACCACCGAGGTCTCATTCACCACAGAGATGAGCTGCTGCGGGGCTGATGGCGGCTCTGAAGAAGAGACAGGGATAAGCTTGAGCATGAACAAAACCAACCAAGCTTACGCTATATGCTGCACATAAGGGAAGTGGGGTGGGGGGCGGGGGGTTGATGTGAGCTGCTGGCACGGGTTGAAATGTAGACATCTGGCATCAGACTGAAAACCATACTGTTCAGAGATGTTTTTGATGGGTTGGATGTTTTCTTCTGTGGTATTTCTTTTTTGTGTGTATGTGTGTCTGAGAGACAGAGTATGTGTGTGTATGTATGTGCGTGTTTTCATTTTTCCCAGGCCAAGGAAACCATGTGCTGTATATAGGCATAATTAAGTTTATGACACACAGACCGAGGTCTCCAAGTCTGTCACACAGGACCTACTCAGAGACTTAGAGAGAGAGACAGAGAGAGCAAGTGAGAGAGAAAGAAAGAGAGAGAGGACATTTATTCACTTCTCAATGTCTTTAGTTATCACTTCCAGACAGGATGTAGATGGTGGCTTAGTCATAAGTAATGGGATCATGAAACAGGGGTGGCATTCAGACAAGTTTGTGTCTCCCTCTGTTTGGAAGAGATAGAGAGGTTGGTAGACAATGAGTGTGCTTTTTTTGCTTTTATTTGCAAGAAATGCACACACACATTGTCTGTTTTTTCACTTATGTATTGTCTTACTAGTACGTGTCTGTGTGTGTGTGTTCTTACGGGTACAGGCCATGGAGGGAGGGTCACTGTCAGCGCGGAAGAATCCAGAGTTGCAGTCACAGACAGTCGCCCCGTCTCTGAGCGAGTGGCTATGTGGAGGACACTTGGAACATCCTGCATCTGAAGACTTGGCCTTGTAAAAACCAACAGAGCAGGCTGCAGAGGGACAAAGAGAAACATATATTAATATATAAATGCCAATAAAACCAGTTCACATTGACACAAACTTTATGAAAGACGCTAAAAAGTACAACGTATTACCTTGAACAGAACACAGTACTTTCTTAAAGGTACCCTGTGGGGTTTTTTGACCACTAGTTGCGCTATAGAGCAATGTTTTCATAAAGAGGTCCCAGTTTTACCTGTATTTCATGCTCAGCTATCATGGACACATGGACAAACTGTTTGCTAGAGCTGAAACGTTTAGTCGATTAATCAACAGAAAATTAAAGAGCAACAATTCCGACAACTAAACTAATTTTTAAAGTAATAATACCAAAAAATTCATTAGTTACAACTCATAAGATGTTAATATTTTCTGGTGTTCTTCTCTGATAGTAAACTGAATGTCTTTGGGTTTTAGGCTGTTGGTGGGACAAAATAAGCAATTTAAAAATGCCAACATGGGCTCTGGGAAATTGTGATTTTTTTTCTGTTGCTGCAGCTGCTACAGTTAATCAAGACAATAATCAGCAGATTAATCAAAAGTGAAAATAAATCATTAGCTGCAGCCCTAATGTGCACAATGACGCTGGTGATGATGCAGATTTTCGGTTTCACGTTGTCCCACTTGATAGAAGCAATGCTGGTTTCAAAATATTAAAACAATTGGCTTTCTAAATGTTTTATGAGAACACACACAATCTGTTTTGGTGAGAAACACTCCGCAGGATACCTTTAAAATATCCATGTTGTCAGTCAGTTCATAGCAATTAAAGTCCAGCCTGATGTGGCGTGGAGTCAACAGTGACTTCAGGTCAGCTGACCCCTGACCCTTGATACCCATGATGTTGTTTTCCATATTGACAGCTCAGACAGCCCAGACAACAAGTTAATCAACACATGGACTGCATTTCGACCCGAAGGTAAACAACTGTAAAGAAACATCTAGAGAGAGAAATAGATATAGCATGACGGGGAGGGGCACTGTGACTTCTTTTATCTTTGATTTTGATGAGCAAAGAAAGAAACACCTAAAAGAACACTTACTGATGAGCTCCCACTCACACACAGAAACCAGAAACACTAGAACTGAATACATCAAAACTCCACAGCGCCGGCAGCCCACACAAATATAATTGACATTTAAATATATGAAAGAGGAGCAACAGAGAAAGAGAGAGGGTGAGCGAGAGACAGAGGGGGTGTGGAGGGAGAGAAATCTTCTCTCTGTATACCAAGGAATTCATGCATTGACAGAACAACAATGCAATAAATGAGTGCATAATTATACCGCTTGACATCCACTGGTGAAGCAAAAGAGATGGCAAAGTGTGGCTGGTTAGAACCATTTTTTCCTCTCTCTTTAATTTCAGAAGGAAATCCTTCATTTGTCTCTACTGCAATCATTTTTTCAACACCTTCTTTTTCATCATCACACCCTATTCACTGTCCTTCCTCAATCCCACCATCTTTCCCGGTTCTCTCCTTTTTTTCCCCAACCCTTTCACATTTCCAAGGGAGATGAAGACATCCCAGTAGGAGTGGATAGGAATGTGGGAATGATGTGTGTGCGCACATGTGAGTGTGTGTGTGTATGTGTGTGTGCTCGAGTGTGTCAGAGTGCTTTATGACACACTCATCAGTAGATGAGAGGGAGGAAGTCTCCTCTGTAATCTACTCACACCAACCATCCTGCCCCATCTGTGCGAGCCTCCATAGATTTGCTCTTTCACACACTCATTTGCCCTTCCCTGCCTTTCACATTTTTCACGACCTCCCTCACTCGCCCCCCGCGCACTTCCTCCTCGACCTCTACTTATCTGTCTTTGTGTCTCTGATAACTCTCTCACTCTTGCTGAATCTCCATATATCCCTCTCCTCTCCAAGTGTCAGACCCCGAGAAAGCTTTGAAGCCGGTTAGCAGCTTTTTATGGCTCGATATCGATATCAATTCAAATGAGACCGCATGCAAACACACACGGCTGAAAACTATGCCGTCGAAACCTGTAAATTCATAAACACATTTACAGCTGATAAGGCCGGCTTTCATCTGGTGAATGACTCATCACAATGTGCCAGCTGATATCATCAAATGCAAGATGAAATACAGTATTATCACTCTCCTGCTATTGTGCACATTCCTTTGTTTTTAACCATCCACGTTGGTTTGTAAGCCATGGATGGGAAAGAGAGGGAATTAAAGGGAGAAAGACAGAGAAAACTATTTGACCTGCTAAGGACTTAAGGGTTGATTATAGGGCTAAACAAGACTCTGCCAGGGGGTTGCACACTGCCTTTGTCTCTGTCCCACTGAATCCTCTATCCTTGTCTCCAACACAGAGGACAGAATGAAGGAGGAAGAGAAAGAAAGGAGTATTTGAAGCCATAAACTTCCTTCAGCGCCCTCTTATGTCTCTATTCTCTCTGTTGTCTGTAGCCTTTTGTGGGGGGGGGGGGGGCAGCTGCTGACCTGGAATAAGAGCTCATGAGAGTGTCATTAACCCGACATTAACCCTACACTACCGAGGGCCGCGCAGAGCCTGAGCTCGACCAGTAAACAGGCAGGGATGTGGACACAAACAGACACACATATTGATAAGATAAGGCGGAAGCTTGGATAGATATGTGTGGCATGTCTATGGGCGTGTTCACATTTTGCCTGTTTAGCAACAGAGTGAATAGGCTGTAATCAGCTGCTTGAGACAAGTAAGAGAAAGTGACAGAGAGTGTAAAGGATGGGGAAGGTTGACTGGGAGAGACAGCCGGAGAAAAAGACTGACAAGGAGCGAGAGATAAAGAGGTGAAGAGAGAAAAAGAGCGAGCGAGGAGGAGGGAGAGAAGCGGTGGGGAAGGTGCCCTTTGATTACTATCAGCATTGTCGGCATTTGCATATGCATTCTTCTGCTACCTAAAATGCAAATGCAGCTCTCTGCAAATCCAACTAAGAGCCTTGTCGGCACACTGTATGTGTGGGTGTGTGTGTGTATTCTCCTTGACCCCGTGTTATCTGTCATCATCCCTTGTTCGTTCCCAGCAGAGGGGTGTAGATGGAGGAAGTACCCCTGACTGCTCCAGTCTGACACCTGTCTCTGTGATGGATGGAGGGAGGGTCGGATTGACGGATGGATGGACGGATTGATAGACTGTCACACGAGAGGGAGGGACACTATTAATCACAGGGGTCATGCCCTGTTAATTAAAACCCACAGAAATGCTGGAGATAAGCAGTGATTCTTATCTTTTTCCTACTGTATGTCTTCATTGAAAGGACAGCACGCACCACCAAAAAAAACAAGCTCACATTCCTGCAGAGCTTGGTATCAAATCCATCTCATATCTTACATGGGCACTAGCTTCGCCTGTCACTTTGCATTTAAAACCTTAGGAATGCGCTCAGTGGAAGCCGCAGCTTTAAGTTTGTCTAAATTTAAATACTCACAAAAACTGGTGGTTTGAAGAGAAATGTGTGTGGATTTGTGTGTGTGTGCCTGCCCAAAGCCAACAGTGTGAACATTAGCATGTGAAAGGGGCTCTACAACAATATCCCCCCCCCCCGCCACCAGCAGCAGCACCCCCAACCCCTGACCGTCTGACCGTGGATCAGGGAGAAGAGTTGGAGAAGAGAAAGGAGGGATAATGAGAGCAAGACAGAGATGGAGAGTGGAGCTTGTTCCGATGCCAGGGAGCTACAGACGGACTGGTGGAACTGGCAAACCTCCACTACATTAAGAACAACCTGGGAGAAGGAGACAATAGCACACACACACACACTCAGAAACACACACACACTTTGATTTTGATGGTGGAATGCAAACCATTCCCCCCACCTGGGTTTGGCTTGCTTCAGACAATCGCTTGTCCCATTCCTTTCCCTGCTTTGTCACCTGCCATACGTGCACATAAAGACACACACAAACACACACACACACACACACACACACACACACACTCCTCCTCCCTCTCTGTTTGCCCCACCACACTCCTCTCTAGGCATTCCTGGGCAGGCCTCCAAACTGTGAGTATATTGGAGGGAGGGCTTTGTTAGGCAGAAAATCAGAGATACAGTACACACACATGTACATTCGTGCACAGACACACACACACACACACACACACACACAGACACAGACACACACTCACTAAATCAGCAATCCAACATGTCCAGAAATGCGATGCAATAATTAGAGGGACTGAATACAGCGATTACGCACTCTTTCTATCATCCGCTCACTCTTTCTCTCTGCCTCCCTCTTCTCCCTCTTTTCATCCCTCTCGTCCAAACGCTTTCTGCTGTTGACGAGACACTGCAGGTGCGTTGGAAAGAAGAACCATGAAATCTCTCTGGACGCAGGAAACACACACACACACACACGCACAGAAACATTCCAACCCTCCCAGGCAGTGAGCAGAATTGAGCAGAATCAGACGACAGAAAAAGGAGGCCAGTGTAGAGACAGCGAAACAAAAAGCAGAAGGCTCCTCTTTCAATCCGCCTCTCCGACCGTTCACATTTCAAATTCTCTCTGTTGTTTCTCCTCTTTCTGCCTCTTGTCTCTCCTCCCTCGTTTCCGATCCTCCCAGACGGATCGCAGCTGTCAAACTTTTGACGTCTTCATCTACCTCGGTCATGACCCTGCACTCTGGAGCTAAACTCTCTCTGTATGTGTGTGTGTGTGGCTGTCAGTCAGAGTTTTTGACGTCTTCATCAGGCTCAGTCATGACCTCGGTCTTAACCACAGGTTTTGAAAAGAGGGGGAGTTCCCTCTCTCTTGTGTTTCTCTACTCGTCCCCTTTGCACCCGATGACGAACCCCCAGCGGGGGAGGGGCGGCTCTGTATTGAAGCCTTCTGCTGTCAGTGGCCTTCTTTCAATCCCCCTCTCGCCCCATTCAACATCTAATCCCTTCTTCCTCTCCGGAGCTTCTCCTCTCATCCTCTCCATCCTCATTACTCTGTGTCAAGACTGAAAATGAACTTTTCACATTTCACCACTAAGTCTACTCTTGTTTCACTTCAATTCAACAGGAGTTTTTTTTTTGAGAATGCTTAAATGCATTAGAAAAGCAAAAGCATAAGGCAGACAGTAAAAATATTTACTCAAAAGCAAAGTGTGGTTGTTGCACCAGGACTCTTAGCATAATAAAAGAGTGTTAACATTTGCTGTAAATAACAATTTATCTAACTAAAATATATGATATAACAGGCAGTCATTCATAACAGACAAGAATGAGTGTCGAGAGTTAGATGAGAAGATTGTTGCCTCGCTCATATCTGTCCGTTACATAGGAAGCCAGGAGAAGGTTAGCTTAGCTTGGCATAAAGACTGGAAACAGGGGGAAACAGCTAGCCTGGCTCTGTTCAAAGGTTTAAAAAAGATCCGCCTACCAGCACCATTAAGGCTCACTTATTAACACGTTTGTGTGTTTAATACGTACAAAACCCAAAGTGAACAAGTTGCTGTTATGACGGGTTATGTGAGGGACTATTTCTTGGCCCGGGAGCTGTGACTTCCTCGATCTTCCATCTAACTCTTGGCAAGAATAAGCGTATTTGCCAAAATGTTTAACTATTCCTTTAAGATACTTGGTGCACAAAGTGAGGATACAAGATTCCGTTTTTTTCCCTGCATTGTTCAGCATCAGCCCACTCGTAATCCCAGGTGCCTCTGTCCAAGCTATATTCACTCAGTTTCTGTCTATCTGTCTTTGCCTGTGTCTATTATACTGACTGAGTGAAGGCACGCGAGTCTAGAAGATCCAGAAACCTTTTGACACCAGTGACGGGAGGAGAGACAGATCGTCTAAATCTCCTCTCAAATCCATCTGCCTTTTCCCTCCATCCCACTCCGCCCTCCCCCCTCTCTCTTTCTCTCTGCGAATCTCGAACTTAAAATGGGAGAAGCGTTAAGGCGTCTATCCAATACTGCAGGGTCAGAGTTTTCGCCGAGCAGCATTCGGTATTCATCCAGACTTTGATGGATTTCCACTGAGGCAGCTGAGCCCGGCCAACAACCTGACAGCCAGTGAGCGCGGAGAGACGGAGAAGAGAGCAGCAGATAGATAGATGGCACATCACATCTGCTGGAGGTTCAACAGAGTCAAGGGTCTCTCCTAAATCTAGTTGAGGAGGAACATCTTTCAGGCCTCAGGGACCACCCCGCAAACCTCCTCTTCTTTTCAGAGGGAACAAACGGGGCAAGCGAGGTGAAGGTTTTAGAGAACGTTTGTCACACAGAGAATTTTGGCTACTGCTGTTCTTATTGCAAAGGAAAAGAAAGTCAAGTTTTTTTTCCATCTTTATCCAACTGGCACCAACTGCATCCCTCTTTATGTCCATCTCTCCGTCTTTCTCTCTCTCAGCTTCTCTTCTTTTCTCTTTGAATTATGGGTCTGTTTGTTATACAATTAGCCTGCTGGGATAGGCTTCATAAATAAAACTGAGGGAGCAGATCAGTGAGTCGCTCTCCCTTTTCTCTATTGGTCTCTGTCCATCTGCATGTGTGTGTGTGTGTGTGTGTGTGTGTGAGCGAACATGTTGTGTGTGTGTGTCTGAATAGGGGGTGTGAAGCCATGTTGTAAAAGTGTCTCAACCGAGTCTGTTGTCCCCCGTTCACCCCACTTTCTCACACAAACACGCACATTTAGTAGTCTTCACTATCACAACAGTCACTTCCAAACATTACACGTCATCCACGCCACATGTATGTTGGTGAGAGGTGTGAACAGCTTGCTTATTTGTTACCGTAAAGTTCAGACCAGATTTGTAAGTGATAGAAAGACATTTTTGTCCAGATGGCTGTTGTTATGTCAGCACACCTCACACTGAGACCTAGGAGCTTCAAGTGATACTGCAGGACTTAAAAAACACTTTACATCTTGGATTTATTAAAAGATATCGGATAAACTGATTGAGGATACTAAAGTTTTATGACATGATGGTTTATTCAAACTCAGTAATATGTGATTACTGTCAGTTATTGGGGGTTACTTTTCAAAAGAAGCTGAAAGTACGGACTCTACAACAAAATGCCTTCCAGTTTTTGAATTAAAAATGTAATGATTGGTACTGCTAGCTCCTACAACTAGTACAGATCAATATTTTAGAGGAATAGTTCGACATCTTGGGAAATGCGCTTATTTGCTTTCTTGCAAGATAGTTAGATGAGAAGATCGATATCATATTCTCATGACTGTCTGTTAAAAATGAGGCTGCAGTCAAGAGACAGTTAGTGTAGCTTAGCACAAAGACTGGAAACAGGGGGAAACTGTTAGCCTGGCTCTGTCCAAAGGTAACAAAATCTGCACACCAACACCCTAAAGCTCACTAATTAACACATTACATCTATTTTGATCAGTCCATACAAAAACAGAGCGTTTCCCCTGTGTTTCCAGTCTTTGTGCTAAGCTAAACTAACCTAACCATCTCCTGGCTCCAAGTTCATATTAAATGGACAAATATAATAGTGATATCGATCTTCTCATCTAATACTTGGCAAGAAAGCAAGTAAGTGTATTTCCCAACATGCTGAATTATTCCTTGAAGGTGTCTGAGTTGGTGCTGTTGTCAAAAAATAAGATTTGCCATCAAAAATCCAAATGCTGATTCCCTTTGAATATGTTTGACTATTCAAAAAATACATAGCTATTTTCAGCCATTTAAAAAAGTGTAATCTTTTACTGAAACTTTAATGGCTTGCAATTTGCCCAGAAGAAAGGTCTGATACAACTCACTATCATTCTGGAAAAAACACCCACACTGATTATTTTGTTGTGGTGTTGAGGCACATACTGCATGCTTAAACTCATGTGAGTATCCCCTTCAAGACGACAACAATTCTAAACAAAATCCTTGAAAATAATCAAATCAATCCACAGAATAATCACGCAGGTGTTAATTAATACACAAACAATCTCTGTCACTGTTTTCCATCATTAGCTTGTTAACTCGAGCGCTAATGATTGTTACTCATAGAGACATGGGACTCAGAAGTGGCAACACAAGCGGAGCGGAGAGCTGATAGCCAGAGTCCAATACGGATGAGTCAGACCATCACAAAAACAAACAACAACAAATTGTGCTAGAGTAGCTCTGTTGCACCCAGCATCACTTACCTTTACATGTGCCGCCCTTCTCTTGATACCCTGGGTTGCAGAGACATCCACCAATAGGAACCAGCCACTCTCCATCAGCACCGCAGTACATTTTAGGCTCCTCTCTTTCTTCTGATTGGTTGACACAAGACCCCCTGACCTCCACTAAGGAAGACGTGTCAGCCCCGGTAACAGTGTCGGGAAAAGTTGCCAGGTTACGGATGGTGAGCGGGCAGGTTTTGTAGAAAACTCTGACGGAAACCAAAGCGATGCAGGCGCCAACATCCTGAAAGGCCAGGTAGAAACCCTTCCGGGTCATGACCTTTACGTCTCGCACCTCAGTGTTCAGTTTCATGATGCGGTCACCAACGTCCACCTGGATGGAAAGAAAATGGAGTTACATTAATGAAATGTGCAGTAAACTGTGTCAGCCCTTATTAATTTAATTTGCTTGTTCAACCTAAAGTGGGAGTTGCTATTGAACCATGACCGATCTTCACATTTTCAGCATTTGGCTCTCATCCAGATTGACTTCTATTGATTGCAAAGGTAAAATAAGCTGTAATGCCTACAATGCTAAAATCCAAAGTAATTTTGGTAAAGACTAAGCAAAAGCACCTTGCCAACATTCCTGTGACGGCAGAATGGACATCCGAGATAAAAGTGCTTGTAAAACAAATAAAAAAATCACAGCTTAGTGCCCACAGGGGGTTTTATTTTCAAGATAAGAGCAAATTAAAGTGAGCGGAGGAGGGAGGATAAAGAACTCAAAGTCTGACTCAGTTGTTTAGTGTTACCTGGGTGAAGCTCTCGTCTGCTGCCACAGTGTCCACCTTAATGAAGCTGCTCTCTTTGATGTAGCTCTCTCTGTCTTCGTTTGACTCGTGGTAGTACAGATTGAATGTCTCCTACAAGACAAAAGGGACAGAAAAAAAGTCAGACTGAGGCGTCTATTTATCATCATCAGCACTCATCTTTTCTCTTAATATGATAATGAGTCAAAGGGGGGTTTGTGCTTGAATAACCAGCAGCTGTAATATATAATACAGCTCCATTAGCAGCAGCCTGTCCATTAACTAATTAGCATAAAGTTAACATGTTGAAGAAGTCAAGCCTTTATCAGAAATCCAGGCCGTCATCTAATTTTGCTAAAACTTTCTACTGCACCCAAACCACACAATGACCATTATGCTCTGTCAAGACATTAGTTTGTTTTCTTGTACCTTGCAGGTGCCGGTGACCCCTGGCAGGCTATTACAGTCTCTCAGGGTGAACTTGACTTCAACGTAGACCCGCTGAGCGCCGGACCGAGGGATCCAGTCCGTCCTCAACCAGTTGTTTTGATTGGGTTCTAAGACATTGCACACCTGGTACGTTCTGATGGGGATGTTTTTCTCATCCATAATACTCACCTCTTCCCACTGCAAACAAAGAACACATAATTGTATTACTACACTTGTGAGGGCTTCCACTGATTACACTTCATATTTCAGCTCCTTAACGACAGAATTACATTACATTACACCGTTTTACAATATGTACCATAAATATTTAGATTGATTTCCTTCTTTCCATCCACTGGTTTCAATAATGCCAACAGTATGAAAATCAATTTGTAGAGACTTGAAATGTCTTTAACAAATGCTCTATCAAAGTGATCATTAATCAAATGCCAAAGTAAAAGCCAATTGTCGTGGGGAAAAGCAGTTAAGAGCAGGTCAAAAGTTTTTCTTATTCAATAAACTTTGACATCTAAAATGTAATAAATAGCTGCCAAGTAGCAATGCTTTAAATGATGTTGTGAAAAGGATAATGTGAATGTGGAAGCGTCTGGTATTTAAAAGTTTGCTGACTCTCAAGTTTTAGATGTCAGAGTTTCCAACAACTACTTGAATGCACCAAGGGTTTTCAAAACAGTCCCTGTTGGCAGCTGCAAATGATGATGCAATTCTGACAAAAGATAAATGTGGCTAAATGCTTACTGTGATGATTCAGCAAGGTTAAAGTCTCTGAAATGTTCATACTGCACTGGCATGAACTGAAACCGATGGCACAACATTAAGTTTAACTCTTAACTTAACTAACTCTAATCTAGTAGACACAAGCTTTAACACAGATATACTGTACCCTCACAGAAGTAGCGAGCAGAAAAACATGCTCATAGTGGAGAACTTTTTTGTTTTTCTATCCAACTTTGGTCCCCATAAATACAGAAAAACAAGATCAAATACATTTCAGCTGCTGGGGCGCATCCTCTAATTCACTGCTGTCATTTGAAACCTCACAGGCTAACATTCATTTCTGCATCAATATTCTGCAGCGGACAGTGGTTCAGATTTGTTGCGACTCCAAGGTTTTTACAGGCACATTTCCATACAAGTGAAGCAGGCTCAACCTTCACTGCACCATCCATCTCAATAGAGCCGACTATTTGCCTTGTACTGTGACCCTTCAAATGACCGCTGAGCCTCCCAACTCCAAATTGGCTTTTTATTGCCACTGAATAATAATCTGCTCTGGTTAGAGCTGTATACACACTAAATGCGGCGTGTCAAAAGAGAGAAAAAGAGAGGGAGGATGTCAGAATGTGTGTGTGTGTGTGTGTGTGTGTGTGTGTGTGTGTGTGTTGGGTCCTGTGTGTGAGTGCGTGTCTAATTGAGCCTGATCGATATGTCATCAGGGCTGATCTTATTGGCCGATGTCAGCTTATTACAGATATATTGATAAATTAATATTGGTGTATATGTTGGCAGATATGCAAAAAGAAACTGCAATGCAGTAAATGTTTCATAGGCTTCATTTCCATGTATATTTGACCTAAACCTCTCTTAATTCAAGTTCATTACTTAGTTTTTTTGTATTGAATTAATTATTTTCTTATAATTTTTAATTTCCAGTGAGGTTTACTGCTAAAAAAATACTGTCTTGCTGTCATTTTGGACAATAAAGTTAAATGTAAACATTGGCTGACATATCATTATCAGATTTTTATTATTCTCAAATATCAACATCAGTATCTTACTCAAAAATCCAGCATCCGTCCGGCTCTTTAGCCTTTAACTGTACTCTGTACAGTATGTGAATGTAAGAGCATGTACGCATGAGCCAGAGCACATGGTCACGTCTTTGTGTGTTGTGTGTGTTGTTGTATGTTTATATGTGTGTGTCTTTGCAGTACTGAGGAAGAGGGCTGTTAAAAAGCTGCCACAGGGTATGATGCCACCTTGTCTCTTTTGGATTCTTTGTCAGCAGACAGAAATCACAGCTGTCAGAGGGAAATAAAAGCTTTGCACTTGCCCCAACCATACAGAGATGGTGTTTTGTGTGTATGTGTGTGTGTAGCTAAGGGATGCGGAAGGCGGGGGGTGCCTGTAATCAAAAGCTCAGTGCGTGCAGACCAGGACCCCGTCAATCACGCAGCATGTGATAGAATGAGAGCATGGTGACTGAAGAAATAAGAGTCAAGTTCACCAATAACTCTTAAACCAACAAAGAGGTGAGAGAGACACTGAGCAAAAGGGAGAGACAGAGGAAGAGGAAGGACATAAAGATGGCAGATCACAATGTACCAACAACAAAAAGTACAAAAGCATGAGAGGATAAAATATAAAATAGATATTTCCAGGATTCATTCTGGCAACTGCATGGTAGTAAAAATCCCTAAAAACTGACACCCACCACCAAGCTGGTTTATGCCTTTCTGCGTGCCAAACACGACGCCAGCAATCTCATATTAGCACTTAGGCTTGAACAACAGCACATTTCAAAATCTGTGGGATGATTCTTTACAGTTTCCAGACCAAGTGTGTGCAAGTGCGTGCATGTGAGTGTGAGTGTGTTTTTCAAAGAGAGAACAGGTTGTAAACAGTGTATCTGTATGATAATAATGTTTAAAAAAGAGCTCCCACTCACCCCTCCCTCTGAAGGACTGGCTGCCCATTTCAGCTCTCCTGGCACTGTCCTGGTATCCAGCAGGGTCACTAAAATGCACACACATGCAGGTGGTTTAAGGGCAAACAGCCTACATTGCTTCAATAAAATAAAAAAATATATACCATTTTTTAGCTGTGAGAAATAAGTTACATTTTTTTCACTTGGAAGACTTTACCACACCACAAGATCACCACTAAATACATGACTAAGCTTGGAACAAATATGGAGTTAGCAGGATGTTTACCTCACTTGATTTGCTATAGTATATAACTACTTTTAATAATAATTGTAATTTCCATTAAATTATATTATATAGTCTATATAATTTCAAATTGTATTGTATTGTATATGTCAGATCTTATTTATGCATAAAGTGTGTTTGGAGGTTTAACTGTGTATGAATAAAAGATAAGTCTTTCACACTAAACTGTACACTACAGTGGCCATATAATGTGGAAATATCCAAGAAACAAAATATTTTCGTGACAGCACTGGACATACAACATGCAGCTGAACTCCTTTGGGGGCAGAACTCCGCGAGAAACCAGGAGAAATAACAACAATGACATTTTGCCAAAATCCAACTTTTCTGGCTGTTCAAGTTTTATGCATATATATTCGCCCTGCTCTTTACCATCCTAGTACGGCGCACGGAGCGCACGCAGCGGTGTCTCCCGGCGTGCAGGAGCGGAAAACCCGAATGTGTCACACAGCTCGGACGATTCCCTCCTCACTTACCTTCGTTGGGTGGATAAATCCTCGTCCTCGAACTTGAAACTAGTGTTATTATCCAGATGAACGCAGACAATATTCGCCATAAATTTGCAGCCATGTGTGCCGTGTGAAAGCGTGTGTGTTCCCCGTTGGCTCTGCGCGCTGGCTGAAGCGGCTCCATCCCGGTGGGAAAAGTGTGTGTGAATGAACCCAAGTGTGAACGCGAGTTGGATGCAGCAGCGGATACTGGGGCGGTCTCTTACACTCAGATGCTTCCCTCAATGGTAATTCAAATGACATGAGCCAAATGACACACAGTAATGTGGTCCATATCCGCGTCAGTGTATCATCTCTACAGACTATCTAAAAAGATAAGTGAACAAGGACACTCTGAAATAGGCTTTGGAAATAGTGGATATAATTTGGTAGATTTAGGCTATATGTAGGATCCACTGATTAAAACAGGGGACCCCGAGAAGTAGCCTAATAGCACACTTTCCTGCTTATTAACTGATTGTAATAACTTTAAATTCATAAAATAATGGTGACTTTCCTCCTTAACTTTCCAGGGAGCTGAACAACCGCAGGTGGGGCCAATTAGGACCCCACTTTGACACCACTAATCTAAGGTAAATAATAGAGGACACAGTTAACAAATGCACATCTCCTTCAGATAGCACAGCACGTCAGAAGTGACATTTAGCAGTGATAACCCAGCAGGCATGGGCTCATAAACGTCACATCATCACGTTTTTTTTTCTTTAAATGGCCACAGTCTGTCACATGAATACCAAAACATGAATGTGTCACAGTTTCCTGATAAAGGGCTGAACTGCTTGAATTTGGCTGCCTCCACGGTACCTGAGGTTGTTGGAAGTTCTTTGTCCCGAGGAGCATAACACCGAAGAGTGTGACTACAGCGCCACCTGTTGATGGCTGTTGGGTGGAGGAGGAGAAACCCAATGAATGCTCAGGGGGCTGTTGGATATTTTAAGGCTAAGATGAGGATAAGGAGCTTCAACCATTCCCCTACCATCTGTCAGCTACAGTTTTTTATCATTTTCATCTATAAATCCCCAAAAGTGTGGACATAATAAAACAGGAGCACAATCCTTCCTTTAATAATAAGGGAGTTATAAAGAAAAAGGCACAGATCTTGTGTAGAAGTGTGGTGGAGCAAACAAAGAGCAGGCTCATGACCCGTCCTCCTACACTCTCCCTCTCTCAAAGCTGTGGTGAACAGTCACTCTCGATGGAGGCACAGCTTGAAGAAGTAAATACTTTCATTTACATTGATCCAGTGGGGCTTTCCCCTGTCTGTTGTATATTTTAACCACACAAAATGTGAAACAGAGATGTGCCCCACTTTGTTTAGTCCTTGTTTACCATGTACTTGTTCTGATCATCTCTGTAGAAATTGACCAACAAAGAGCACTGAAGTAAGTGTTTGGCAGATTTTAAGAAGAGTGTTTTAAACAGGGAACTGTATGTGTGAGTGCATGTGTAACTGTTTGTGCGCCTGCATTTGCATGTATGTGCTTCTCGGCCGGTCTCCATCTCGCTTTGTGTTTTCACAGTTGCTACGCCGAAACCATCTCGATCCCCTGTAAGGCATCATAATGGACCCAGGAGGAGCATCTGGCGCTTTGAGACGCCAAAAACGATCTCCCCGCTTCGACCTGCCACTCTTCCCCCATCCACCATAATACCGTTTTCACGTTTCATTCTCCCCCAGCGCCACGACAGACTGCGCAATCACAAAGACCCAATTAGCCAAGAGGGGATCACGATTTCGCTTGGGAGGCGATGGGCCAATCACATCGAGCGGCGTACGACAAGGGCCAATGGGGCAGCGGTGCAGGTGGGTGGGACATGGCTTTGGGGCGGAGGTGACACAGTGACATGGATGGAGAACAGTCCGTTGTTTCTGGTCATTTGTGTCACAGAAATTTTGATTGATGACCGTCGGGATGTTTTTCCCACTCTCCCCTGAGATTCCCAGCTCTCTGGAGGGGGTTTCAACAACAGGCCCCCAGCCTCAAACCCACACTTTAAGTTTGGCCCTTAGCCCTACGCCGCACAAACACACATCTACACACACATACACATTTACTTTTTGTTCCATTTGGGGCTCCAGATGGCTGCTGCCCACACATCTGTATTGTAAAGCACTAAATATAGACTCCTGCGTCTGTGTTTGTTTGTATATGTGCACATGTGAACCTGCCTTCACACACAGTACAGTATCTCCAAGTGTCTTACAGTGATGTAGGGAACGGAAGGGACAGGAAGAAATAAAGCAAAGTACATACAAAGTAACCAAATGTAAATGCGTGCATGTGTGCGAGAGTGTAAAGAGAAAAGCCCGAGGGACGGTAGGTGTGTGGGCGGCTGAGAGAGATGAACAAAAGAAGCAGAGAAGAAAGATGAGGAGCAGCGCACTGCCAGTGAGGATTTGATTGGGTGGGTGGGTGGTGGTGGTGAAGGAGGAGGAGGGAGGAGGGGAAGGGGGGGGGGTGTTGGGTGGTGAAAAAGGATCTTCCCTCAAAGCCTCGCTAAGATATTCCTGGAGCGAGTGAGGGTTTCATTTGGCTTGCAGTCCTACACAGAGTGCTTACATCGTACTGGGAGCTAAAACCACTTTATATTCATACGACTAGACTGATATTCGCTGGGTTATACGACAGATAATAGTCAGATTTTCTAAATCTGTACGGTGTGAGTGTGTGTGGTTGATCTCATCGGGTTGACAAAGCGCCATTAGCATGTCAGAGGCTTTTCAATAGTACCCACTTCTCTCCTTAACAGCTGCTAGTCTGGCAAATTACTCAGTTCACATGTGCATGTGCGTGTGGATGTGCGTCCGTGTTTATGCGCGCGTTTGTTGAGTATAAACAAAGGAAGTAGCGAACAGAAGGTTTCATCAAAAACACCAAAAACACCAAAACTGTGTGTGTGTGTTGTTTTGATGAAACTTCTGTTAAACCACTCACTTGTTTATACTCAATAACAACGACATCTCTTCGGGCGCTTTATCCCCAACACGTAATGACTTTATTTTACCGTACAGGTAGAAAATCTGTTTAATCTGTCATTATAACCAGCGGCATCGGTATCTGATAAACTAACTCAAATGGTTTTAACTCCCAATTCTCTTTCTCAACAGAACTGCAAGCTTCAAGCAAAAGCCCTCGCTCGCTTTCGGGAATATCTTGGCCGGGCTTTTGAGGGAAGATCATGCTGCCGCAGCACCCCTTCCTCGCCATCCTCCTTCACCACCACCACCCACCCACCCAATCAAATCCTCACTGGCAGTGCGCTGCTCCTCATCTTTCTTCTCTGCTTCTTTTGTTCATCTCTCTCAGCCGCCCACACACCTACCGTCCCTCGGGCTTTTCTCTTTACACTCTCGCACACATGCACGCATTTACAGTTGGTTACTTTGTATGTACTTTGCTTTATTTCTTCCTGTCCCTTCCGTTCCCTACATCACTGTAAGACACTTGGAGATACTGTACTGTGTGTGAAGGCAGGTTCACATGTGCACATATACAAACAAACACAGACGCAGGAGTCTATATTTAGTGC
>VMKM01002162.1:0-85632 GCA_008360985.2 Macquaria ambigua | reverse complement strand
GAGAGACAGACAGAGAGAGAGAGACAGAGAGAGAGACAGAGAGAGAGAGAGAGAGACAGAGAGAGAGACAGAGAGAGAGAGAGAGAGAGACAGAGAGAGACAGAGAGAGAGAGACAGACAGAGAGAGAGAGACAGAGAGAGAGAGAGACAGTTTGTTGTTTTCAGTTGTTTTCTGAGCCTTTAAATGCTCAATCATGTGTATTCCTACATGCAGATA
The DNA here is from genome assembly GCA_008360985.2 of Macquaria ambigua. Taxonomy (NCBI): domain Eukaryota; kingdom Metazoa; phylum Chordata; class Actinopteri; order Centrarchiformes; family Percichthyidae; genus Macquaria; species Macquaria ambigua. The sequence continues at coordinate 85,415 of VMKM01002162.1, read as the reverse complement.
TGGAAGAAACATGATTCTACATCAGGTTTCTTGTAACTTTAAGCTGAAAATGAACATTTTTACAGCAGTATTTTATGATTTCATGTTTACTGTAAAGTCAGAAGCTGCAAAGTAACCAGAGACTACAGCCATCAGACAAGGTGAGGGGAGGAAAAGCCAACCGAAATGGAAAAATGTAAGTATGAAACCTGAAAACTGTATTTCAGTATAAGACCTGAGGTGTGTGTGTGTGTGTGTGTGTGTACGTACTCTCTTCCTGGCTGTCCTGGTGCTGGTGGAAGGACTGCGTGTGCAAAACTCTGGACAGAACCAACGTGGCGTTATCCCGAACCTGGAAGACAAGAAATCGGTGAGAAAAAAAAAAGAAAATAGAATAAATCCGTCTGATCCTCTGCAGCTGAACTCTGCACTCGGTTATCAAGCCTCACTTTGTCTCGCAGAAGCTTTCTCAATAAATAATTTTCTTTAAATGTCAGAGAGGGGGGGGCTGGAGGAAGTGTTTCTGTTGGGTTTCTAACAGCGCGAGGACGAGTCTCATGTGGCTCGACATTTCTCTGCACTTCAAGGTTTTTGGTCCTTTCAGTGCAAAGAGAAAAAGATGCAAAGATGATTAAAAACATCTAGAGTCTGGAGCAGGAACATGACCTCCAACATGAAGAAACCTACAAAGACGAGACAGGAATGAGCATAAACCTGACGACTGAGTAAACACACCTGACAGCACGCTGCACTGTTTATTATACGCAGAGCAATTTGCACTGAAAGGGCCAAAAAAGGAGGAAGAAAAGCACAGAGTTTGGTTGAGATCCTGGATGGAGAGGCGTGTAGGACTGCAGAGGGAACTGGAGGTGAGACCCTAACTTCAGGTAAAGCTGTTTATTTACAGGTACGGCTGTACCAGTCTGATGTCACACAGGTGACACAGGTCACACAGGTGACATCAGACTGGAACAGACCCGGTCCAACTTGGTCATATATAACATATTCATAATCGGCTCAACAGTCGTAATGTGTGTCCCCGCCTTTATTTTCATTCATCGATTCATTTGCAGATTATTTTTCAATGAATCAGTTAATTGTTTTGTCTATAAAATGGCCATTAGGATTTCCCAGATTCAGGATGGTGTCCTTAAATTGCTTGCTTCATCCTGCCATCAGTCCAAATATATTCAGTTTATTATCACTCATGACAAAGAAAAGCTCACATCCTCATCCAGATCATTTTTTGGCATTACTGCTTGAAAAACACCTGAAACGAAACATTTCAGCTCGAGATCAAATGCAGAAAATGATGCAATCTAAAAGTTTCCTGAACACACAGAACAAAAAAACAACATTTTCTTTAGCAAAACATGTGAGTTGTGCACATTTTCGGACTGCCCTGAATAAAGTAAATGATAATAAAGTATTGGTATGAAAGCCTGCAGACACAGCAGCAGCAGCAGAATAAACTCACATTGTAATGAGCCAGTGTGTTGAGTCTCTTCCAGCGTCCTTCTTTCTGGGAGGTCAGGTCGAGGTCGGACAGGATCTGACCCGTGGAGCCTGGACGCCACTCTGTGGACAGACCAGAAAATTAACTTTAATGTGGATTTTTAATAATAATAACGGTCTGAGACAGGAAGGACACTTGGTTTAGTCCGGCTCTGATTGTTTTTCTCTCTCTCTGCTGTACTCAGGTCTCTCTTTTTCTTTATCTCAATGAGATTACCTGATTAAATAAAGGTTACATATAAATGTATCCACCTCTTTGAGTGTCCTTATGTTATTCTGTGATTCTTATGTGTGTTTTAAATGCTGTAACAGTGAAACTTCCCTTTGGGATCAATAAAAAGCCTCTCGTTATCTAATTTAGAGTAAATAAGTTAAGAATCACTGTTTTAAACTTACACAGTCTGTGTAAGAGCTTTGTGTAAGAGCTTTGTGTAACAGCGTTATTATATCTGATGTTCTCCTAAACCAAACTGCAGTCTATACATATGAATCAATCTGATAAAAAATAGTTGTTGGTATTTTTGTCACAATAATCCTGCAGTCCCACCACACACCTGCAGGGGGAGACAAACTCCTGATTCATGACCCTGAATGTTGTGTTGCAGCCAAAGTATTTATTTGTATAAATATCAATATAATAATTATTAAATTTGGATTTTTGGTATTGTTGTCTTACCCAGTGCAACACTCTCCACCTTCGGTCTCTGTGAGTACGGCAGGTTCCTGTAGACCTGATCGATAATCTTCTCTTTCACCTGGAGAGCAGAAAGAAAAAAAGATTTTACCTGCCAAAATGTGTCCGAGCAGAAAAACTACAATTATACTTCATTCACATTTATCAGAGAAAGATCACAGAAGGCTGAATCCTTACAACAACCTCCTGTCAGGTGAAGGTAATCTAAAACTATCTGAAGTGAAGGTTTTACCAAGAGACGTTTGTTCAATCACCTTTAAGCTCAAATTAAAGGGCGGCAACTGAAGATACACCACAGAAACTCCTGTATTTTTAAAATGGAGTTCGGTGTCCTGACAGCTGGAGCCCAAAATGAGAAAACTTGACATAATCAAATATTTGGACCCACCTGGGAGATGGTGTCACAGTTCAGCACCTTCACTGGAGTCACATCCGGCCCCTCCCCATGTACCAACACCTGCAGAGTCTGACATCACACACACACACACCTGTCAGCCTCACACTGATGCCGTCTGGAGTGAAAGCAGATTTACTTGTATGTGCTGTTTTTTAGTTCAGAAAACATTTTGTGTTGTCCGTAGCAACCAGAGAGCGTTTTTGCTGTTTTTGCTTAAAAAAATGACGAATTATCAAAATAGTTACCAGATTAATTTCCAGTTGATTGCAAATTAATCAACTAATTCAACTCTAAATAAAAGATCAACATGTTTTATGTAATAATTAATAATAAGCTGGTTTTTGGCAAAACATTTAAATTCTGATTTCAGAGACTTTTTCTCTTTTGACAACAATACAGTCAGGAGGAAACACTGAAAACGTTTTAAAAACACTGAATAACACCAGAAGGGATCTAAGAGTACTGGCTCTGGTCTTCAAAATACACACCAAACTGAAGAACTGCAGTGTTTGTGTGTACTGTGTGTACTAACCAGTACTGAGTACTCGACGTCGTCCCCCAGCAGTCCCGTATCGTTCAGAGTGTATTTGGCTTTCTTCATCTTGGCGTCCACTGGCCCCTTCTCCACCTGGTGCTTCAAGGCCTTGAACAGTTTGTATAAAGGCTCTCCTGCGGTGTCCTAAAACAAAGGACACACACACACACACACACACACACACACACACACACACACACACACACACACACACACATCAAGGTGTTAGACCCTATGCACAGGTAAACTGACCAATCACAGGCATCTGTTGAACTCTCTTAAACACATTTGCAGCTTCAGCCAGGAGCAGTTTCTGTACTTTAACTGCATTTTCTATAAAGCAATGAATCCTTATTGTTGTTGTCATTATTGATTCCAGTTAGATTTCTATTTATCTTCAGCAAGACATTTATATTTCATGTGAAGAAAATTCTCTTTTTGTACATTTAAACATATTTTAAGCTTTGTTAAATACAAAATGAAAAGTGAGTTTTCTGTCTATTTAAAGTGTTAGAATACAATAAAAATGAGTTTGTTGTGAAAGCTGGATATTTAATGGTGATATAATCGTGATAATTGCACCCTGGTTTCAATTTTAAAGTTTACAATCTAAATGTTGTTTCAGAGGTTTTGAAGTTTTTGCCAATTTGGGCTTTTTGGAATAAAGGAAATAAAAAACAAATCGAAGGAAAGTAAAAAAACAACACGGAATAAGTGGAAGGATCTGTGTTACCCTGAGGAACTGATAGAGACAGATGGACATCCAATTACAAAGCATCCTCTCCACCACCGTCTCCGACCTGGAAACACAAAACACAATACGGAAAAACATTAGGACTGCACAGAAGCCATTTTTTTTATCATTTTAAACTTGTGATTTTTTTCCGATCATGGAAATACAAATGCATAAATAAACCTCCAGCCTAAATAAATAAATAACTGTGTTATTCACTATCATCAGCTTTCACAGGTGTGGCTGTGTGTGTGTCCCTTCCCCACCTCCTGAGCATGAGTTTGGGGTTTTTGTTCTGCACGTGTTCGTCCATCAGCTCCAGCAGCAGCGTCCTCATGATGTCCGTATAATACTCCAGCTTGCCGTGCAGCGCCACCGTCAGCAGGGAGGCGAAATAACCGCGAGCCCGGGCGTTGAAGTCCGGACGGCTCTCCAGCGTGCGGATGAACTGGAGGCAGAGAATATGGTGGGTTTTACATTTAAAAAGTGCACTCTTGACCTTGGAAATAGCATTTTAGTAAAACAAAAAGCTCCACCTTCTAGCTTTCTAGCAAAATCTTCAAACTCACATTGATGAGAAAAGTTTTACTGTTCAGCAGGTTGGAGAACTGGTTGAGCGCCTGAGCCACGATGGCCTTGCGGGCTTCTGGGATTTGTATTTTTCTTGTGATCATGGCGTCGTTGGCGCCGTCCTTGGAGGGCAGGAAGAAGTTTCGGTCGGTGTAGGTTTTGTAGTCCAGGAAGGGGATCCGGGCCTCGCTCAGGTCACTGGTGTGGTCCTCCATTTCAATCATCAGATCTGACAGACACACAGAAAAATCAGAAAATATCCATTTACGATCTTTGCTCTGCACAGCAATCGTCCAATCATAGCTTAGCAAGTTGAAGAGGTGTGCATGGGGCTGTAGTTATAGTAATACTCTGTATATATAAAGCGTTTGGATGAGGTCTTTCCAACACCAAGAGAAAAAGTGTAAAGAATGGATTAAACAGTGTGTTTATCTGCTTTGATGTAAGATGCAATCATTAGCATGTCCTGCTAACTAGCTTAATGTACTACCTATAGAAGTAACCTAACCTAGCGTTACTTTCAAGGCCAAGAGTTAGCATATGACTAAGTAGCACAATATTTCACAAAAGTCCAATTAAATTAGTGTGTTTATCTGCTTTGATATAAGACGCAATCACTAGCATGTGCTGCTAACTAGCTTACTGTACTACCTATAGTAGTAACTTCACCTAGCGTTACTTTCAAGGCCAAGAGTTAGCATATGACTAAGTAGCACATTATTTCGGAAAAGTCCATTTCACAACGAGGACATCCACTGTGTAGTATTTCCCCACTGTTTTCTAGTTCTGGATGCTATCAGAGTTTAAGCTAACGTTAGTGGCTCGGTCCTGCTTTTTACTGGATTTGTGGACGTTAACACTCCAGCAACCCCACCCAAACTAGCTATCCATGGTAGCATTAAATTTGCCAAACACATCGGTTAGTCCTCATCCTAAAAGCCTTTTCTCTTGTAACATTAAAAGTGAAACATACAGTTTAAAAATACAAATGAGCGTGTAGCGTTAAGCTAAGCAGCCAAACAGCGTCATGAATGAAATAACAGTCTGATCTTAAATTGTTCCTCATCACACTAATCATAATACGGACTAATTAGCTCTACGCTAGAACAAGCTTTAGCCTCAGTCTTTTAGCACGATATCATACATTCAGCCATCAAGTGCATATTTTAGACTCCTTTTACAAGATTCTCTTTTTAAAGCTGGAAACATTGAAAAGTCAGAGACTTTGTTTTCAACCAACTCATGGAGCTAAAATTAGCTTAAATAGCAAGCTAGCTACAGCAGATAACATCTGCTAGGGACAGTTGTCATTTCAGCCTGAAAAATTAACGTTTGCTGGCTAGAAATAATGAGTCTGCTTTTATCCATCTTCGTGTGACATTAATAACCAACTGTTTCAAAAATTACTGGGAATTTTAATGGTAAATCCACCTCCGATATCACTGTAAACTGCATATTTGCACCGTACAAGAAGGTGTAGTAACAACTAAGAGGCTCAGGACTTGAACCTGTGCATCTTGGCATACATTTTATGTCTTTATATGTACCAGGAGGATTCAACCACTTTGATTGAATATTCCCATTCTTAAAGTCTCTTTGGAAACGTCTGACATGTGAAGAGTCTGCTGACCCCCCCGAGCTCAATAACAGAGCTGTGTCAGATTCAGCTGAAAACGGTCCACCGAGCTCGCCAACAAGACCTGAAGGGAAGTTTCTTTAGTCTGAGCCAAAGCGCTGCTCGTTCTGCTGAATCGTGTTGGCAGGAGTTCACGTTGTGGAGATAAAACTATCAAAGTGGCGACGTCCACTAATCTGTGAACGCAACGTGTGACAAGATGCTGACCAAAAAAAAAAAATCAACGAAAAAAAAAACGTTTGTGCTGCATCAGCTGCTCGGTTCCATGTGGGTCTTGGCGAGCTTCAGAACTTGCTTGAGAAACATCACATTTGTAAGTTTCCTTCAGTTTTAAAGTAATCCAGTGATAGTTGTCTGTACATCCATGGGTACACTACAAACAGGAAGTGCTAATAGCTAATTCGGCATACTTTTAATGGTGCCAATTTGCCAAAATGTAAACAAATACAGGCTAAAAAGAGAATATGTTTTGATAATTGAAACTGAGGCAGATGAATACCTGGGCAAAATAATAAGTGTATTACTTTAAATATAACATTAAAGTTGAATGTAAAGTGACAGATTATTTTAAATTTTAATAGTATTAATCTACTAATTGTTTTTTACTGTTAATACTTTGACAGTTTGCAAGGAAAATGTTCACCTATCACCTTTTTATTAAAGTTTTAATACTCCACCCTAATGAGTTGAAGCTTAGAATGGAATTTGTAGACTTAGACACTTAGCTAGTAAACATGTAATGCAACAAGTTAGTATGAAGAGATTTAACTACATTTTCATACTTTTCTTCCGTTATTGTTGATTTTAAATATTACATGTTCATCAAACTCTTTGACTGAGCTGTAATATCAAATTTCTGAACCTCTAAAAAAACACATGAATGGTTTCTAATGTGATATCATTAAATATACACTTGCTGTATATTCAGCTTCGTTAGTTTTGTTTATGTCGACTCATGTGACCTCACGGCTGCCAGGTGAGTGTGTGTGTACCTGTGAACTCTTTCTTGCAGCGATCGCGGACGCTTTCCTCCAGATTCTCCAGTTGGTGTTTCACCTTCTCGTACTCTCGTTCTGCCTGCTGACTCTTCCTCCTGTTAGTACACACACACACACACACACACACACACACACACACACACACACACACCAAATACGCAGACAGGAAGATTATTTAAACATGTCAACACACAGAAAAACAAATGTGTCTGTGTGTATTTTCTTTTTGGACGACTGGATAGTTTTTCGAACCTGTAGCAGTAGACGGACACGGCGATGAAGAGCAGCATCGGTACGATAACTGCAGGGATGATTATAGCGAGAGGAATGTCGTCTTTTCGGGCGTAGTAGACTGAACCCACCTTCCACTCGCCATGACCAAACTTCACCTGGAGAGACACAGAGAATCATACTGTATATTCCAGTTTAAGAAGGTTAACACTGAAACCTCTGAAAACCTCTGAAAACCTCTAAAACGTAAAGTTCTGGTGTCTTCTGCATCATTTTATACACTCTGATTCAGCTTGACATGTTTGGTATCTTTGGAAACATCAGGATCTGAGGTCAATTTACACATAAAACTCACATTAACAATTAACTTGTCGTTTAAAGCGTCATAAGATAATGACATTTCTTTAAGCAATAAATGAAGTGATTCAAAACTGTATAAAGCCGCAATCGGACTGGATTTATGTCTTTATGTGATTTTAAGATTCTGAAGCTCGTATGTGTGTAATTTTTCACTCCCACCCCAGTAATAATTACAGCCGCAATTATGTGCTGTTTTTCTGTGAACTCTCTGCTCCTCCTGTAGTTTAAATCCTTTTGTGCTTTTATTTTAAAGTGGATCTCTTGAGTTTTTTCCTGTGTGAAGAGCTGCTCGTCCTTCTTCTTTATTTTATCGGCTCAGTGTGAAATTTGACTTTGGTGTGAAAATAGAGGAAGTCAAAAATGTTTCTGCTAATCTGATAGATGGACACACGCTAACAGCAACATATAAGCCTGTTTGGAAACCAAAAAATTAAAGCCATCAGGACAGTAAGACCTGGTAAAGGCTCATCAAATAGGCTGTTGTAATGACAGCTACAGGTAGGTACTGTTCTCTTTTGAGCCCCATTTTCAGCCTCTATTTGTTTACATTTTTGCATTAAAAGTAGCCGAATTAGCTATTAGCACTTCCTGTTTGCAGTGTACCCATGGATGTACAGACAACTATCAATGGATTACTTTGATACTGAAGAAAACTTTAAAATGCGATGATTCTCAGGCAAGTTCTGAAGCGTCTTTTTTCCATGATTTCTAAGCGGATTCATGGACGTTTATTCTCGATGGACATCAGAGATAATGATATCCTCGGGAAGTGTAAGTCACACTGAATGATATCAATGTGTTTCATGTCTGCATGTTAAGATTTCATTTGAGAAGGAGTGTTTTTTCACCTCACGCAGTATCTTTAATTTAATTTTAGGCAGTGAAAAACACATGATGCCAACAACTTTATTAACCCTGTTTTATATTAATCATCTAAAAGGTGGACATGCATGAAGGTACATTTTCACGTGAGCCCGTGAACACAACATCATTTGGTTGTGTGGTTACCCATAGATCCAGCAGGTCGTTGGTTGTGTCTCTGCGCTGGCGTTTGAATCTGGCTCTGGGCTGCGACGACGGGGCCTCCAGGATCAACTTATCGTCCTGTACAGAGTCAACAAAGAGAGGGGCAGAAAAGAGTCACCCAGCTGATCTAAACACGTTACGCTGCTGGTATAACTTTATTAGTGATATTAAAATAGAAGAGACCTGAACTAAAGAGGCAGGCTTTCCAACTCATCCACCAACTGTGGTATAAAATAGTGTTTCCCAACTTTTAAAGCCTACTCAACACCACATATCACGGTTTGTTAGTTTTGGACACTTGATAGACATCATTTCTAACCTAACAATAAACTACAGACAAACTACAGGGTCTCCCAAGGTGTTTTTAAACTTTAAACTACAAGTTTTTTGTTTCAGGAAGAGGAATGTTACGGTGTGTCATTACTGCAGGAAGTAGGCCAAACTTTACACCAACTACTGCCCAATGACTGCCTTTCATTTTCATGAAAAATTAAGCACATTTTGGCAGATTGAGTTTACTAAGTGAAGGCGCAGCAGCTGCTTACTTCAGGTGGATGAACATGGAGGCAGTATATCTTTAGGTACATTTGAACTTCCTGAATCAGAACTAAAGGTGGAGAAGATTTCTGTTTTTGTCAGATAACATCTTTGCAGCAGCATCATCATCGCCTCAGCTGGCAGCTGAACGGTTTGCTGTTTAGTGTTACAGCAGAGACGAAGTGTTAAGTGTGGCCTAATGCTGCATTTGTGGGAGCCTGCGTTTCTGCAGCATGACAGCATCACCTTGAACCAACGTCGCTGCAGTTTCAGACGTTTAATAAAATGCCAATATCAGCTCCATCTTTACAGAGTAAATCCATTAAAAAGCCATCAGAAACTTCTGGAGCTTTTATTTCTCACTAAACTCTCTTCAGTGTGTTTACCTGCAGTATGTTAACGTGACAGGAGGCATCGCCAACAAACGCCTGGGCCTCTTTGGCCGTCATCCCCTTGGAGAAACCTCGACCCTGACGAAAGCAAGAAGAAGAGAGTGAACTCAACAGACTCAAGAGATAAAGAGTGATATGAGGTGTGAAAAATAACCGCCCGTCCTCACAGACACGATGATGATGCTGGTCTCGGTGATGACGTTCTTGTCGAGGTTGTTGAAGGTGGGGTCGGGGTGGTAGTCGAAGCTCTTCAGCTCCTCCATCACGTTGTCCAGATAGAGAAACGTCCTGAGAGTCTGGATGTCGCAGGTGCAGTTCACCGCCGGAGAGTAAAACTGGAGCACTGTGTCGTTCTTACTCAGAGCCCCCTGCACAAACTGAGACGTGAAAAAGAGCGAATTTAACCGGAGAAACGCTGTTCAGTCGGGACCAAATGACATTAATTTGGTTTCTTTAAATGCAGACAATAAAATAAAATAAAAACTACAGAAAACTTGGTCTGCTTCAACTCACGGGGCTGAAAACATTTGTTCACCACTTAAATATGGCTTTTTATATTTATCTCTATGATATTTCATTTGAGCTTAACTTAATCTTCTATTTTATCCTTTTAAAATCCTATTTATATATAAAATTCAAATTCAGATAAGGTTTATTGGCATGACAGATCAGAAATCTGTATTGCCAAAGCAGCACAGAAATACAATATAATAAAGGCATTAAATAACATGAATAATAATACTTATGTACAGCTGTAATCACTTACTACAGAGGTAGTTTCCCTTCCCTTATATATCTCTCTGTATATATTTATATGTCTTTATATCTTGTCTAAATTCCTTTTTAGGCCTCATGTAAAGCACTTTGATCTGCATTGTTGTTGAGACCAAAATATGGTTCTAAATGAGCAAAATACAGCCACATTTAAATCTAACTGAGCTCCCGACAATCATTTTAAATATGCACATAAACTTAAACAAAAATAAACTGTAAAAAAAAACAAAAAGATGTTGACGTCGCCTCTCTCCACTCTGCTTTCACTTTGAAAATAAATCTAAGCTTAAAACGAACTTTTATCGCACCGCTTTCCCTGATTTCATCTGATTTTAGTTTTATTCTGTTTATGGTTTCTGACATTTAAAAAAAAACATTTTATATGGTTTGTTTAGTACTTTTATTCTTTTATTGCTGTTTTTATGTTATGATTTATGTGTTCTTTGCTTGCTATGTGAAGCACTTTGAAACTTTGTTATTATATTATTAAATGCGTCACATTAGAGAACACACAGAGAGGCTCTGACTCTGGCTTCACTGTGACTCTTTTTGTGGTCGTATTTAAAAGAGAAAGTTTTGCAGAGAGTTTCAGCTCGATGTTTATCTGTCCGGCTGCAGCTTCACTGTTCTGGTTCCCTCTCGGCGCTCTCAGCTGTAAAAAGCCGCTGTAGGTGGTGTAAGTTTTACTTCAGATTTCCTCCTCCCCTCTGTCTCTCTGTCCTCCCTCTTCTCTGTCTGCCTCCCCACTGTGTCTCTCGCCCTCCCCTCTTTCTTCCCGGTTCAGACGGCAGCTTTTTGATGAGGCGACGATGAAACGGCTTCCCCTGCAGTGACTCGCTCCTGAGAGACTCTGTCACTCAGAGCTGCTCAGCGGTGAAATAGAAGCGTCGTCCCTTTTTCTCCGTTTCTGGTTTTTGACTCAGAAAGAACAGGAGTCAGTCGAGGCTGCAGACCGATGAACATCCAGCCGATATTAAGCTTTTATTAAACATTTGATTTGGCCGTGTCGGTGTCGTCCACCTCTGATATTAACTAGTTTGATTGATTGCACATTTATTGTAGAATTGATCAGTACATCTCCTGTCGCCTATAGGAAACTCTATAGAGGTTTATTGTCTCCTTTTCTCTTAAAATGTAAGCAAACACACTCTGACAAGAAATAAATGTGTTAAAAATGTTAAAACTTTGAATGAACTTCCATCCATCGAACGGTAAACTTTTCATATTTTACCGTGATGGAACTTAATTGTTTTATTTGTATTAACATGTAATATAATAACATGTAGTAGCAGACGCAAAGCAACATTAGGCTACCTGATGAATGTAAAGCCACAGTTTGTGCCTCTCATGTATCAGCATACCTTGGGTCAGTTTCTCTAAAACATAAATAACAAGTGATGTTTGAAAAACCCAGAGGGTCGTTTAAAACCATAAAAATACTCTGTGACAGTAGGGGGCGCTGTTTCACAGATTTCACATTATCGCTTAGTTGTTATTTGTTAAAAGAAAAATGTATTACCTTTATATAAAACATAATACAGCTCTCGCTTTCAATGGTTACTTTTTGTTGGTTGTCAATTTAACATTTTTGGTTATAGTTTTCATTGGCCACACACACACACACACACACACACTTACCTCTGCAGCAGTGGTGTTCTGTGAAAACTCATCAGCGGAGGGCAGGACTTTCATCGTGGCTCTCTGGATCAGGTCAAAACCGTTTCCCACCACCACGATCGTTCGACCACCACTACAAACACACACACACACACACACACACACACACACACACACACACACATTCACCAAGATCATCAAATATGAAACCCTGTTTAAAGCTGCCGAACGCAGCAGACTGATGGCTTCACTTCAAAGTTATTTCCATTTTCACCAAATATCTTCTAACAGCAGATTTAAGTCAAAGTGCATTTGAACCTCACAGGGTGAACACATGATGATCTTTGCTCAACACTGCATGTTTGAAGTTTGTCACAAAAATACTTCAAACTGAGTAACATTTGACTTTAAACACTGTATCTGTACTTTTATTCACATAAGACTGTAAACTTTTACTGTACTTGTACTTTAATGAAATAGTATCTCAACGTGGGATAACTGTGTGTAAATACATTAAAGGGACAGTTCACCTCAATTTCAAACACTCATATGTTGAATAGAAGAGAGAAAATAACTCCTGGCGAATCCAAAGAAACTTTGTACAGGTACCTGAGTGTTTGCTAGCGAATCTGTGTATTTTGTCAGCTTATTTTAGCTGATACCGATCCATTAAAATATGCATGGATCAGCCCTGATACCGATCTTTAGGATGTGCTCGAGACTCATCTAATGACTTCTATACAATATAATAATAATCGCTCCGTCTGCTGCACCACCAAACATACTCACCACACAAAGCTGGCCTTGGGGTAATAATCTGTGATCTTGGGGTTTTCGGAGTACTGGTATGCAGCTGGGACGTCTTTGGTGGTGTTTTTACCGTATCTCACCGTCACCGTTAACGGGTCGGAGGGCACCTTCTGCCCACGATACTTCCCGGTCTTACAGGTGATCTGTTCGCCGAACGACAGGCTGAAGAGGAGAGAGGAAGACCGTGAACAGAGACCTTTCACTGTCCAACATATACACATGTAAGTGAACACATCACACTCTAAAACGTGCTGCTTACACGTCACAGGGAACTCCCCCCACAGTGACGGTGACGTCGTCTTTAGTTGCAGTGTTCAGGTCTTCTCCACTGATGGTGATCAGGGTTCCTCCGGCCGCGGGACCCTTCGCTGGGCTGACGGCGGCTGGTATGGGGTCCTGAACGGAGAAGATAATAAACAAACAGTTTGTACCTAAAAGGGTGAGAGAGATTTCTTTGCTTTTGTGCTCGGTGAAATGAGTAGATACATCTTAAAAGAGAAGCACACAACAGCACATATTATATCTCAAATCAAAGCATGAGCACATGCTGTATTTGTGTTTTTTGCTTTTGTTTCATTATTTTGTCGACGTTTATTTTATTTTATTTCATTCATGCCTTGTGTTTCGAGTACATCGGGTCATTTTTCGTGTGGAGGTAGAGAACTCAGCTTTGATTCCTGCTATACATTTCAGGGATAGACGCTAATAATTTCAAGCACGGGCCCCACGGGCCACCAAGCCACTAAATTTGGTAGCCAAAGTACATTTTTGGTGGCCCAAGTGTAAAGTTATGTAAAAACAATAGAGAAAAGGCGATTGAGACAACTTAACACAGCCTTCCTCAACTGTGACACTTCAATAAATGAAGACATTAACAGAATGAAAATATATTTTTATAATCATTTATTTAAATTGATAACTCAAAGGTCTTTGTAAACATATGGTACATATATTCTCTTCTCTATATAGTCTCTTAGTTTGGATTTGGGATGTTTGTAACGTTGCTTTGGTGAAGGCAAAGTATATCCTGTTTAGGGATAAAACTTGGTGGCCACAGAGGGCTGTCTACATGGAGTATTTGGTGGCCACAAACTAACTTTTTGTGGCCACGAGCCATGGGGCCATGGTTAATGTCGAACCCTGCATTAGAATACATTACTTTTTTTATTTTGGATGTGAGACATACAACATAAAAATGTACCCCGCCAACTGTTGAATGTTTAAATGTGGAGTGAATGGGATGTTTTGTCATGTCTTTGGTGTTATGAGATATATTTTTGAGGTCTTAATGGCGACACCTGAAGGCACCATCATGCTTATTTATTCCAACAGATCTACTTCGCTACCGTCTGTCGGATCTATGGCCCCAACACTCACAGAAACACCAGTATGGGAGTTGCTGGCCAGTTAATTCAGGATCAAACAGTTATTTGATGTTTTATATGAATGTTGCTCCACTAATAACTGCTCAACAGGTCAGCTGACCCTCTGGGGGAACTCAGGCGACTCCAGATGGCCATTTACACGCCTGCTGGGACCTCAAACATATGGTTTACCAACCGGCTGCAGAGCAATGTAGCAGACGGGTTCACAGTGCTTATAACTGTGTACTGTCATGGTGCAACTGACTTGTAAATGCAGTAAAATTACATAACATTGCATTCATTTAGCAGAAACATTTGTCCACAGAGACTTACAGTGAGTTATAAATATAAGAACTAAATGTCACCAAAAGATTTATACGCAACACGACTGAGTCTACAGTCATGCTAGCAGCTCTGTGAAGTTGTACTTAGCCACAGTAGTGCTTCGAGCTAAATGCTAACAGCATGCTAACATGCTCAAAATGACAAAGCTAACATGATGACGTTTAGCAGTTTACCTTGTGTGTTAGCATGCTAAGAGTTGCTAATTAGCACTAAACACAAAATACTGAGGCTGATGGGAATGTCATTAGTTTTGCAGGTATTTGGTTATAAAACAAAGCACTGGACACAATTAAACTTTGACCTGATGATGGCGCTATAGATGAAAAGTCAGAGGATCACCAAAGTTATTACAAATCATCCTCTGGGGGCCATGAATGTCTGAACCAAATTACATGGCAATCCATCCAATAGTTGTGGAGACTTTTCACTAAAAAACTAAAATGTGAATCTCTTGGTGGTGCTAGAGGAAAAGTCAGAGGATCAGCAAAGTCAGTAGGATTCATCCTCTGGGGATCATGAATGTTTGCACCAAATGTCAAGCCAATCCATGAAATAGTAGTTGAGATATTTCAGTCTTAATTATGACTTTTAATTAGGTTTTATGCCCTCCAGTACAGTCTTTTTCATTCTGAAACCAGTTATTTTCAGCGGGAATACTTTGGCATGAAAATAATCACATTTCAGGAACAAATAAACTAAACAGCTCAGATCCGTCAAACCAACTGGCAGAGACAAACACAAAGAGGAAATTAAATGAGAGGGAAGCATTAAACTTTAACTGAGCAGAGTTCATTATGTTCCAACTGTCGTCCTGCAGGTACGAACGCTTTGATCACGTCAAAAACCAAAACATATTTTAAATTTTCCATAGCTAAATAACTCAACCCCATGGTATTTAGACAGGGAGCTATAACTACAAAATGAAAATAAGAAATCAGTCTCACTGTAGAACTTCTCCGTAGGGGAGTTTTATCAACTTGTGTGCTAAGAATATTGATAAAGGAGACAGCGGCTGCTGAAGTACACCAGCTGGTTGGCTTCCCGTTTGTACTGGAGGGTTTTGTGCAGCGCTGACAGCATGACAAACAAAACAAGAGGGGATATTAATTCTCAGCTACACTGGAGGATAAAGCGGCTTAGAAAATTTCAGAAGTCAGTCTGTCTGGAGAATTACGACACAGCAGTCGAGCACAGTGTGAAAAAGAAGTTTATTTGTGGTTGTTTGGAAGCAAAGGGGGGGACAAAAAATGAAGGTGCAAATATGAATCCAAAGAGAAGAAGTAAAACAATGTTTTCTAAATCAGCATAGCACAAGTGTGTGGTGTGCAGCTGCTGAGATTAAGCATTTGGTCTGTTGGTGTTTCAGATTTGTTCTTGCTGTTCTGGCAGAGAGAGCCGCAAACACAAGAATAAATATCCCCGAAGAGAGACAAACTGCCTGCCTGGTTGGAAGTTATACACAAACAAAACAAGCGGCTCGGGAGGAAGCAGCGACTGAAATATATTTGGTCTGTGAGACAAAGACAAACACAGACAGCTCTATATTTTGACTCCGGCATAAAGAAGACAGAAATTCAAACCCAGAGATTCGCTAGCAGATGCACAACGGATGGAAATGTGAACAAATCAGTCTATTTAGAGGATTAGAAAAAAGGAAAGGCAGATGCTATTAGCACCCAGGTGTCAGTAGCCAACAATGCTATTTGCACCTGGGGTGGACAATAGCCACCTGCGGCTGCACGTGGGAGAAGTTAGCCCCGAGAAGTGCCTAAACCTAACCAAACTGCGACTGTTTCACAACATTAACCACGTGTTAGAAAGCCTTAGGTTTAGGAAAAAGACACCCACAGTCGATGCTGAACACCCCGGGTGTAAACAGCCGAATAGCTGCCGTGTGGCTATTTTCTCCAGGGTGCAAATAGACAAAGAAAGGCTCATTACACAACAGAAAAAAACTCAACTTTCGTCAGCTGCACAATATTTTTATATCAACAATCAAATGGATGAAATTACTTGGTGTAAAGTAAATGGTGTTGCTCGTAGCGTTGAACCCACAGAGGATTATCACGGACTGCATTTTAGCATCTTTTAGCTCATTGTTTTGGTTTTACAGCCCAGAAACTGTTTAGCTCAGCCTCAGCTCTCTCATCAATCAATCAAAAAGCTCTAAAACCCGCTGCATGCTCCCTGCCCAGCAGCAAACCGCAGACAGACGAAGTTAGCAACTAGCTGGCAGACACAGTGGAGCTAACAGAGCTAAAAGGAGAGTGAATCATGGATGTGTCTGTTGGATGCGTAGATGAGCAACTGTTCGCCATCAACTTCATGAGGTGATAATACGTCAACTATGTGGTTCAGACAAACCTGATGAGGTCAATAAACGGAGTTTTTGAGTGTTAAACTCTTAATAAATAATAGCTAACTTTTGTTTACTTTGTTGCTTATTTTGTAACAAATATTTAATGTTATAGAGAAATATTTCAGGAGCTTTAACATATAATGTCATATATTGTGACGGTCCCGTCGTCAGTCTGATGGTCGACACCTTATTTACACACTTTACATCGTCTTTGGTTTATTTTGTTTAATAAATCTTTTGTTAATAGTCATGTGTGGTCCTTTTTCTCTACGACTGCAGCTAATGATTATTTTCCTTGTTGTTTAATCTGCTAATTATCTTCTCAATTAATCAATTAATTGTTTGGGCTATAAAATGTCAGAAAATAGTAAAAAAAAAAAAAAGCGTTTCATATTCATGGTTTTATCTGATTACTCCAAAACCCCAAAACATTCCTAAATGACAAAGAAAAGCAACAAATCCTCACATTTTAGTGGCGAAAATCAGAGAATATTTTGGCTTTTTTCCTTCATAAATGACAGAAATTATAAATTTTTTGTTGATCAACTAATTGATTAATTGGCTAATTGTTTCAGATGTACTCTCCTCTTTCTCCTTATCTTGAGTCGGGCTGTACAGTAATACAAACTACCCTGCAGTGTCTCTTTAAGTTACAGGAAAACTAATGTTTTATAATACTTATAATAATGTTTTTGTCCTTTAGACTCATTGAAATAAACAAGTTATTATATTACTCAAGCAGCAGGGCAGCTCTGCCTGTTGGTGTTTGTGTAGTGTTGGTTTAATATTTCTGAAGACAAACACATCCAGACTCTCTGAGGGAAGTTTGAAGTTGGAGAGTTTGCAGACTGAGACGTACTGCTGCTGAAGAAAATTTGTCATTTTGGTCTCAGCAGTTTTCTTTAATTAACTTTTCGTCAGCTCAATAGAAAAAAACTGAAAAAAGAAAAGAAATATGAAAGAGAACAACAACATTTAAATGAAACAACGGAGCCCAGGTGGAGAAACAAAACAGAACAGCAGGTGAAACTTATCTTGATCTTATTTGCGGTGTGTGGGAAGAGCTGCTGGAAGTTTTGTGCCGCGGTGAATTTGTATGGGAGGATACTTTCACGCACTGCTGCTTCTTCGGGGAGCAGATTTCCCTGCATCACACTAGAGGAAGGCCGTGTGCTTTTACTTTGTTATAAACCTTTTAATGTTTCTGGGATTTGATCTCCGGGGTTCAAAGAAGTTGTGTCACACAATGTTCTTTCTGTATTGCCTCAGAAACCGTGATGAGGTGTGCACACACAGCGCCTGCAGGTTTCACGACGCCAGATTTCAACAATTTTTAAAAGCTTCCTGCAGTTGAAACAAGATGTTTAAAGTAACAAAATCAAGAAACAAAACAACTGTATTTCTTTTGGAAGAGAGGTGGTGAATGTTCAATCAAACTACTGTATAAATGGGACGCTAGCACACCTGTAAATTACACGCTACTAAACCTGCGCTGTATTTATTTATTTATTTTTTGGGCATTTATTTGTCGTTTATTGGACAGAGTGAGGTGAAGGGGCAGACAGGAAATGGGGGGAGAGAGGGGCAACAACGGCTGGAGTCGAACCGGCAACATTGCGGTTAAATGGCATGCGATGTATCCATTCGGGTACTAAGGCGCTCCTCCAACCTGTGCTGAATTAAAAAGTGCCCTGTGGAGTTTTTCACTGCCTTTGTTGGCTCGTTGCTCTGCTTCTTTACGTATTTCTGCTGCTAATTGTCCAGAGAGTAAAACGGCGGCAGGAATGTGTATCGCGTCATCTGTGTGCATGATACAATCAAAACCTCGTAAAAACACTGCTCCATAACGCTACTAGTGATAAAAAACTCCTACTGCTACCTTTAATATAAGAGTAGACATGCATCACCACCCAGTGAGCAGTGAGTGGTGATTTGCAGGTCAACAAAGTGTAAAAATGTGGTTTAAAAGCTTTTTTAGTGTCTAGAAACTAAATATTTGGAAGCGTCTTCAGTGCAGTGTTTTAGGTTCAGACCTACCCGATAGGTGAAAATGACCTGAGACGTCCCTTTTCTCCCTCCATCTACTTCTATCTCCACCGCTCCACTGTTGGTTGGGTCAAACGGGAGGTCAGACGGAGGAACTCGCCTCGCTGGGCCGATCTCGCAGACCACGCTGTGGACAGAAAGAGAGAGGGTCAGTGACTTCCAGCTCGGGCTAACATTTCTTTTCATTATGGATTAATCTGTCCTGATGAATCATCTGGCCTATAAAATGTCAGAAAATGGTGAAAAATGCCCAAGATGACGTCTTCAAATGTTTTGTTTTGTGCGTCCAAAGATATTCAATTTACAATTGCAGAAGACCAAAACACATTTGAGAAGCTGGAAGCAGAGTTTTATCATCAAAACTGTTGCCAATTAACTTTCTAATCAACTAATTGACTAATCGTTGCAGGTCTACTTCCAGCAACCTTAGGACTTCAACATAACGTCCAGTGACCAGTGTTTTCTGGGGCTTTTAACGGCTTCTCACATCTTCATCCACTGAGAAGACCTCTAGAGCTCGGGATTAAGCTAGTACCTGGACCTCGTGTTGACATTTTAAAACTTTTCTTTGCTTCAGCTCAACTGGTTAATTTCTCTTCCATATAATGCACACAGTAGATGCCAATGGTGTGTGTGTGTGTGTGTGTAAATTTAAAGCTTTCACTTTGGGGTTTTTGCACAAACATGCACTTTGTAAAATCCACAAAAAGCCGAGACAACAAGCAGCACTACTGATGTTTCACCTGCTTTAGAAGTAGGAGCTTCCATTCAGTCGAAGAGGGACAGGTGATATTCAGTTATCTGTAGTAATTAATTAATGGCAGCAGGCTGTCAAAGGTTCATGTAAAGAGCTCCTGTCTGCGTTAGTTAGATTACCTGGTGGAGACGGAGTATCTGTCCTCCTGGTGAACACAGTCCACTCCGGCCACTGTGATCTTCTTGATGTCTTCCTTCTTTATTCCCATGTTGGAGCCTTTGATGGTCACCGAGATCCGACCGTTGAGAGGGCCGAAGCGAGGGATGATCTGCAGACGGAGAGCAAAGACAGTAAGACATGCAGCCTGTTGAATTTATAGTAGATTATAGTAACAAGTGTGTTTCGACCGCTGTGCGTGCAGCCAGATTTAAAGCCAGTCCTTCTCTCCTTGCTGCCACACCTGCTCACCTCTGACCACACCCAGCCCTGTGGTCAGAGGTGAAACTTTCAACCACAGAGGGCAGTGAAAACATAGTTACTCTTTATAATAACTGATGCAAGTTATAATACGTCTTTGATGCAACAACACCGACCAGATGATTTTAAAATAGAGTCCAGTTGGTCAATCGAACTTTAAACGAATGCACGTAGACCTTTTGGGTAAAATGTGTATTAAGCTGTTGATATTAAACTAACTGCAGCCTGGTGTTTGAATTTTAACTCACACGTTTTCAACTGATTGTGACTCAATCAATTGTGCGTCGTTTGCCTCTAATTTTAAATTTTTCCCAACTTGTAAAAATTCAGAAGGTTTTATTTATGACCTGACGACATGTGACATCTTGTTTAATTAATTACCGCAAAGTGAACATCCGATGTGATCGGTGAATTGCTGTCATCTCCCGATCGTCTCTTGTGATCAATTTAGATGTCACTAGATGATGGTCTGAACCCTAACCCAGTTTCAGTCATTAAATACATGGCCGGTCCTTTGTAACATAGAGCCTCCGCCATCTCTCCCTGAGGGTTAATGTTATATTTTAATATAGGGTCATAATTTCTTCCAGTGTTTGCAGAGGCGGTCTTCATTTCAGGTGAGGTGACAGAAATGCTGGAGAAACAACTTCCGAAGGACTTCGACGTTCAAAACAACCAGGAAGTGTATCATCATGATAACAAACATGGCTGTCTGAGTGAATTAAAAGTATCCAGGTTGCAGTAATCCTTCTGCACCCTGCCATGACATAAATGTAACCGTATTCATTAAGACGTTCAGCCCGCCGAGACAAACCTAAATCTAAAAGCTGTCATTTTAAAGAAGGCCGCACATATCAGCCACAGTTTGGACCATGAGACAAGTAAAGGTCCTTTCAGCTGTCCCATGTATTTAACGCTTCTTGTCTTCTCGCCAGTTAAAAGCTCAAATGTTGATGCAGAAGTAACTCACAGCTCGTGACCTAATCAGCCGCCGCTCGAAAGGGAAATGGAGACGGCGGCCTGAAACAAATGACTGATGTTCCAGAGAAAATAGGAAACAAATTGAAGCTGTGCAGCAAAAGGAGGCAAACTGTGAACACAATACGAGGGAGAAAATGTGTTCCGAAAGAGAGGAGGCGATTGATTGGGAAATTGTCTGTTTGTGAAAAGCTGCATGGATTTTGAAAATGTAGAATTTGATCTAAAAGAAGAGGATGAATTGTTAAAACGAGAGCGGAAAGTTAGAAAACATCCGATCTGCGAGAGAGAACTAATGGAGTCGATTATCCGAACAGACGGAGGGATTCATCCTTTCTCCCTCGTGTACGACTCTTCTTCTTCTTCTTCTTCTTCTTCTTCTTCACACAAACACACAGAAGTCACACTTGGAAGCTGTTTCATAAAGGTGAACATATTCACAGTGTGTTATCGTGTCGATCTGCCTGAGTATACGTGCAGTAAATGTGTGTATAATCATTTACTCAAGTACAACTTTGAGGCACTTGTACTTTACTTGAGTATATTTACTTCATACTTCTACTCCACTACATTTATTTGACAAATTTAGTTATATTAAGCTGCACAGCAGTATATAAAGTCGTTGAGCTCCACCTTCACCAGCTGCAACATTAAAGTGATGAACACATTAATCTAATCAATCAATCAATAATTAGGGTTAGATACAATAATATAATACACATTATTATGAAATGGGCCATTCTGCATAATAAATACTTTTACTTTTGGTACTTTAAGTATATTTTGTATGTATATATATATATATATATATATATACAAAATATACTTAAAGTATACACACACCGATCAGCCATAACATTATGACCACCTTCCTAATATTGTGTAGGTCCCCCTTTTGCTGCCAAAACAGCCCTGACCCGTTTGTTGACTTGGTATATATATATATATATATATATATACACACTTTTAAGTACAATTTTGAATGCAGGACTTTTATTTCTAACAAAGTATTTCTACACTGTGGTAATACTACTTACACTGCCAGCTTGTGAATTCCCCCTCAATCAATATCAGTCTTATCTTAACCTATAATACATCATCATTTATTTCCTTTTATTAATCTCAATCTGCAAAGTTACAGTACAAGATTTCATCTGAGATGTAATGGAGTAGAAGTATAAAGTAGCATAAAATGGTACAAGTACCTCAAAATTGTACTTAAGTACGGTACTTGAGTAAACAAACCTAGTTACTTTCCATCACTGACTGCACTGTAACTGAAAATATGTGGTCCAGTTGCCTTTATTAGTTGAAGGTAAACAGTCAGAGGTGTTAAATAAAAGAAAAAAAGAAAAAAAGAAAAAAAAGAAATATATATATATATATAAAAAGAGGGTGTGGCCTCGTGTTGGTCATGACTCACGTCGGTGATTTCCGGGTTGGGGCACTGTGCCGGCTGCGGTGACGAGCAGAGCTCCCGGTAAACACAGCTGCGTGTGGCTGCGCACCACACACACTGATACATGTCGTCGGCGTGTTTACACAGACTGCAGTCTTCTCTTCCCACTGAGCAGTTATACAGCACGACTGTCGGGAGGAAGAGGAGGAGGAGAAGAAGAAGAAGAAGAAGAAGAAGAAGAAAGGTTAGAGCTAATTAGCATAATTCAGCTGGAACTGAAATGGAAATAAGAGAGAGAGAAACTCAAACAGCATAATAACTGCACACTCACACTTTCCTGATTTGTGTGAGACTGTGTGTGTGTGTGTGTGTGTGTGTGTATAAAAGTGACACACCAACCTGTCAGGGTGCTGTCAATCTTCCTCTCAGTTTCTCCGTCTTTGATATGGAAGGATACGTTCACCTCCTGCTGTTTGTTATAAGCAAACTGCACACACACACACACACACACACACACACACACACACACATTTCCCATCAGGTTTGCATTAACACACAGAAACAAAACATTCCTCACTATTTGGAGCTCAACACTAAAAATTACCTTGCATCTATCTAACTGTGAAGGTCAGCACACACACACACACACACACACACACACACACACACACACACACACACTCCAGTAGCCATAAATCAAGGGAGGTTTTTCTTCAGGATGTGTGTGTGTATGTGTATGTGTGTGTGTGTGTGTGTGTGTGTGAGGAGAGAGAGAGTGAGGGGAAAAACACAAGAGATAATGAGAGAAGAATCAGCAGTGACACACACACACACACACACACACACACTTACTTAGGTCAGTTTTGGGGACATTACATAGACTTACATTCATTTCCTGGAGACGTACCCTAACCCTAAAAACTGACCCAAAAATCTGCTTTTTCCCAATTGGACAAACCGCCCCCAATCAACTGGTCTTTAGTCTGAAACCCTTTAGGGGGCGCCATCAGACACATGGACAGTGAATAAGTAGTGTGAGCTTCAAAACACAAATAAATTACAAACCTAAACATCATTAAAATATAAATATAAATACAAGATGTCAAAATCAATTAAACAAAATGAAATAAAACAAATTGAACTGAGCTCAGAACCTTTTTTCTGACTCACAATCACGTTAATTTACTCACAAATTAACCACTAATGATTCACTAATTGTCCAATTATCATTAATGATGCACTCCCTGATTTTGTTATAACGCCTGGTAGCGTTCACAGTTGAGCTTTGAAACATAAACAGAGAGCCGAGAGGAAACTGATGCATTTTGTGTGGCTGCTAATGGACACGAGAAAAGAATCAGAGTGTATCTTTAAGTGGATTAAATGGGTTTAATTTAGGTGTTTAGGTGTTTCTCTTTGGTGCGGACGCAGAAAAACAACTAATGTGTCACAGTGATGGCTTTCTGTTTTTATCTTCTCTGTTGATTTTATTATTTTAATGCCTTCCTAATTCTAGTTATTTATATCTCGCTAAATAACGTCTGTGCGCTCGGGTACAACGCCAATACTGATGGGCTTCTATCATCAGCTCTGCTGTGTTCTTATTTCTGCCCTTTGACTCGTCTTTTAACGCTTGTTTAAACACTCTCATGTTGCTTTAGAGACTCATTCTGTTTTGTTTTAAGAATTACTTAATTATTGAACTTAATGAGAACATTTTTTATTACAGAACAATCTCCAAATGTATTTCTGGGGACAGTTTTAGATCGATTAGCTGGCCAAGGACTACTGATGAGTACTCACCTTATTGGTTATCTCTAACTCTGACATATGAATATATATATTAATATCACTTGGAGTACTCTGGTACATTAAAATAATATCTGTAAGTAGGTAGATAAGTACATAAGTAAGTAATTAACACAGAGAAAGTAAGGAAGTAAACAAGACAAGGAGTCTACAGTCATGCTAGCAGCTCTGTGAGGCTGCACTTTAAGCTACATGCTAACATGCTGATTATAGCATGTATTATGTTCAACATCTTATTTTTGCATGTTAGCATGCTAACATGTGCTAATTAGCACTAAACACAAAGTACAGCTGAGGCTGATGGGAATGTCATTAGTTTTGCAGGTATTTGGTCAGAAACCAGAGTATTAAACAACAAAACAAGTAAGTAGGTGATGAATAAATTAATGAGTGAAGTTATAGAAATTAAAGGATACAGCCCCCTCCTAATCTGGCGTCAGAAAGGTAAAGGGTAAAGGGGGTTTCTGAAGCTATTCAACCACCCGACAAGCACTTCTGACGGAGTATACTGGCAGCTTTAGTGTCTGATGAATGTAAACTGCCTGTTTGGGCATACTGCGGTAACTCTTATAGGTGAAACCTGGACATGTTGACATCTCACTCCACATATTAAAGAGCTGTTGGTTAACTCCCATGGGTGTCCAGTGTCCTCTATACTGACCTCATAGCCTGTGAATTTGAACTTTGACCCCTGCTCCTGTATGACTGTCTTCTCTGTGAGCTTCATCAGCTCCGTCCCGATGGTGAAACTCTGGTCCTGGAGACAGACAGGGACGTTATTTACAAAAATAAAATACAGCCCATACAGTAGATGATGATGATGATGATGATGATGATGATGGTGGTCTGACTGGTCTCACCTTGTAGATGTCCAGGTTTCTTCCCTGGAAGCTGATGGGGATTTCGAAGCCCACAGGGATTAACAGCGGTTCTGGGGACTCAAACTGAGGACAACTGTCGGGCTTGATCACAGAGAGACAGACAGAAGCATCGTCAGCACATATTAGTTCAGTCCAGCCCTTTAAATCATCATCTAATGATCGAGCAAGAATATTGTAGGCAATGTAAATCTGTGGTCAGTAAATTAGCGATCCTGTAATAAAAATCCTCACAAATTCAAATATTCCCAGCACTCAATTAAAACCTAAACACACACATCTCTAATCTACCCTGGATAACCGTCTGCAAAAAAAACAGCAACAAAAAACAAATAAAAATACAGAAAAAGACACAAAATAGACAGAAAATTGGACAAACACACAAACCAAATACCTGTTGCGGTTTAACTATGTGACCTCCGACTACAGCGCCGTCTCTGTCACTGCAGCTGCGATCCCGAGCGTTCCACTGACAGCCCCATTCACTGGTCACACACGCTATACACCTGAAAACACACCAAACACTTATAATATATGTGTGTGTGTGTGTGTGTGAGTGTGTGTGTGTTTGTGTTTTATCTATCTTACGGTGTGTTTTGGTTCTTCCTGACTGTAGCAGCGCAGTTGTAGAAGTGGTACTCTCCAGACGTCACCATGATTTGGTCGTTCACCAGAACCTTGACTGAGACGGACACATAGTCTGAACACACACACACACACACACACACACACACACACACACACAGATACAAGGATAAAGTGAGAGACAGAATAAAGACATACAATAAAACTGACATTTTAAGAGAGCTAATGAGTATCTGTGACATTCAGACGGAAAAATGATAATGGGTGAAAAAGCCTTTTGTTCCCTGAGTTTAGTCTTGCAGGCAGTACTTCCTCCCAGGTTGATTACATACTCCAGCAATCTAATGCTTTCGTTTATAGATATCTAAAGGAATAGTTTGACATTTGTTTATTCGCTTGCTTGCCAAGAGTTAGATGAGAAGATCGATACCACGCTCATATTTTTCTGTTAAATATGAAGCTACAGCTAGCTTAGCTTAGCATAAAGACTGGAAACAGGGGTAAACGGCTAGCCTGGTTCTGTCCAAAGGTAACAAAATCCACCTATCAATACAGGCTAGCTGTTTCCAGTGTTTAAACTATGCTAAGCTAAGCTAAGCGTCTCCTGATTGTAGCTTCATATTAGAAATATACTATTTCTTTAAGGCTCATCAGTTGTGTTTTTTTTTAAGTATTT
Source organism: Macquaria ambigua (assembly GCA_008360985.2). NCBI lineage: Eukaryota > Metazoa > Chordata > Actinopteri > Centrarchiformes > Percichthyidae > Macquaria > Macquaria ambigua. Next base: position 58,998 of record VMKM01002162.1, on the reverse strand, counting down.
TAACCAAATTTTATATTCAAATGTATTTAAAAGGTATTCAGTTTCCTGCTCTAAGAGAACACAGGTGACAGCAGTGAAAAGGGGTTTTAATACAACTGTTTTTTAAAAATTCAAAATAAATACAGCTAAATTATCTGATTTCTTAATGTTTATTTTGAGTAAAAATAAACAATTCAATAAAATACAGTGGCAAACAAAGTTTTCTGGGAGTTTGTTCCATAAAAACCAAACGCTGCTTCACCAGACGATCTGAGAGGTCTGGAAGGTTCATGAAGTAGCAGCAGATCAGAAATGTATTTTGGCCTTAAACCATTCAGTCTTTATAATCCAACTGTAGTATTTTAAAATCAGCTCTTTGTCACACAGGAAGCCAGTGAAGATGGTGGAGAAGCTGCCTGCTAGATGCAACTCAGGGAACAGACAGTCCAAATGAGAAGACTGAATCTTGCGTGCACCCTGTAAACCCTCCATGTGTCCACCTACCCTGCTCGTCGGGAGTGGGTGGGATGTCCACGGGGTCCGGCAGCGAACAGGTGACCTGCACCTGATTGTCAACGTTAATCACGCCTCCGCTGACGAAAGAGCCGAAAACACAGTGCAGCCTATCAGAGGGCCTCAGCCTGGGGAGGGTGGGTATGTCGATATCAACCTGGAGACGGAGAGGAAAAACAGAGGGAGTGGGATTAACGGAGATACGAAGGAGTACCGGAGGGAGACGGAGAGTCGTTATTTTTCACCTCACACCTCTACTGGCTGCTGTGAGATACAGAAACAAGATATGTGTGAGTTAGTAGTAGACCGAGAAAGGGAGGTTTCTGTCTTTGAGTATGAGTGCGTGACCAAGTTATTAAGATAATAATTATATGTGTACATGCAATGTTAAAGGACTGGGCTGGCATTATTTGATCTTTTTTATCATCATGAATTCATCCTGCAAACATGTACTGTTTGTGTAGCTAACATCTGATTTATCTTACGCCTCCATACAAGGGTTGGCTGGTAATGATAACATTTTATAGTACTAGTATATATTGTAATATAGTACATTTTCTGGAAATTCAACTGTTTATAGATAAAAAAACAGAAGAGAATATCTATTTTTGGCTAGTTTTAGCCAATTACTTGACAATATATCAACATTATCACATTGATGCAAATATCCTGTAAATCCAATATTGCCATAAAGCAGTTCTACTTACTGAATACGCAACACTGAATTAATACACATTCATTGTTGGTTTTGGTCTTTTCATTTGTTGACAATTACAGCAGCACCAGTTTTAATCTTTAAGGTCGTGTGTGATTATGGAGAGTGAGAAAGTATTTATTTTTTATATGAAAATAAACATGTAGATTGTCTACAGTAATCTTTTGTTACCTACACGTTCATGTTAATCACACTTATTAGATTTTTATTATCTGAAAAAGGTAAGAGAGTGTGTGACTGTGTGTGTGTGTGTGTATGTGTGCGTGTGTGTGTGTGACTGTGTGTGTGTGTGTGTTACTCATGTTGTGAGGACAATGGTGTGTGTGTGTTAATGAGCAACAAAGAGATGTGTGTGTGAGAATTTAAGTACAACTGGCCGACCTTGATAAGTTGTGCATGCGTCTGCCTGTGTGTGTGTGTGTGTGTGCATGCATGCAACCATGTGTGTCATTTGTTCGTGCGTGTGTGTGTGTGTGTGTGTGTGTGTGTGCAGTGCAGTAATAATTACTATTCAACTGTGCTGTTCAAACATCAGCTCCTCATTACTCCTCGCTGACCTCAACCGTTTTAATTTCGCCGCCTAAGTTTTAATTTCAAACTTTTTGATCTTGGGAAACGGAGAAGCTCCTGAATGAATTCACCGGAGTCATTCTTCCCTCTTTTTAACAATGTAAAGCTGCATGAGGCAAAGTTTTTTATAGCCTAAATCCAACTGTCTTACCAGATTAAAATCACAAACTAGAGGGCTGCAACAGAGCAGATAGTCCCAAACTCCCTAATTAACATGCAGCAGATTCATCTGTCTGGGCCCAAAAGAAATGCTGGTGTTTGCGGAGGTCAAACTTAAAGAGTCGTCAGTTCGGAGAAAGCTGCACTCAACTCCTCCCCACCAGAAACTAACGCCATCTCTAAGGATTCACAGGTAATGAAGTCCAAATTAAAAATACTTAGGATTGCCAATGTACAAAGCTTTTACAATTTTTCCACTTCCAGATCAGAATTTCTGACTGTATTTGTGACTTTATAAGATTACAGCTGAAGCACACTGTGATGCACAAGAAATTAAAATCCCATTAAAATCAGAAATGAGCAGAGCTGCAGATTCAAGAGCTGATTCGACTCAGACTTAAGTTACAAACTGAGGACTTGAGGATTGACTTGACTACAGACTTCCTAAAGACTCGACTTAATACTACTAATACTACAAAGCTACAAGCACCTTCAAGTCTCTCAATATTTAACTAAAACCACAATCTTTTCCTTTTTCCTTTTAAGCTTAACTTAACCTTAACAAAGTATTTTAGTAGCTTAAACCTTAAAACACGTGGGAAGTTCCAAGTCCTGTGATTTGTACACTCAGTTATTCATCCTGACCTCCTCCATGCGACTTCAGTGCAGTATAAAGACGTCACACTTCCTTGACTGGAACAAGGCAAGGCAGCAATAATTCTTCCTCTAAACTATATCTGACAAAGCAAATCAGTAGCATATTAACACGTTTAGTCGGTGACAGGGTAGCATTGCCACGCAGCTTGCATATTTAATCATTAGGCCTGTGCACTGACAGGACCTGGTCTCACTTGTGTAGTAGAAATATTAAAGTGCAGAGTTGGTGATAATTCTCGGAGGCTTTGCCACCACAAGTGACACATAGTCATTTGATCCACTGTTAATGTAAAAATATTGATTAGTGCAGCTTTTAAAGTGTAACATGGCAAAGTCCCTGAATAATAAAACATCACGACATGTTGCTGAAAGCTCCAGAAAACATCCAGTGAGTGCTAAAAAGTTTCTGTCAAACTAGTATTTTTGAAGGTCAACAATCAACCTCAATTAAAAAAAGACAGCAACAAGAAGCAGGCCTTGTAATATTTAATTATCAGGTTTTGACTTGAGACCTGGACCCAACGGACTTGAAACTTGATTGAGTGAAAAGCAGCTCTGGAAGTAACCAGACTAATATAAAGTCTTTACAGTCGCACTTTCACTTTAGGATTCACCTACTTCTATTTGCATATTGTTTATTATAACCTGACCTGATTGTAATTATGACGCATCCATAATGTTGTTTTGTTGACTCTGCATGTCTGATGAGGACGACGGTGAGAAATATGTTACTAAAATCACCAATCACCAATGTTACAATCTACATACAAAGCTAATTTCTGTCCTCAGATCAACCTGAGCAGCTTTAAGTTTTTATTCCAGTCAAACTTGTTAACATCTGCCTGCTGAACCTCTTTCAAATCAATAATTCCAGTATAATGAATAAGCATCGTGCATCTTATTTTGTGCACAGCTGACCGTATGTGCCGGACAAAATCTGAGCAGAGAAGTCTTTGTTATTCTAAGAGTAGAAAGGCATGATGGGAGGGAAGGTCAGTCGACAGTTTGGTGTTGTACATCTTGAAGGACGACGTGTCTCTCTGGCAGATCAGCTCTTTGATCAATTCCTCATTAATTCAGCAAGTTCAGCCGTCAGGTTCGGATAGAGCGATGCGCCGCAGTATCCTCTGCTGGTATTCAGTATAAAATGGCTGGCACAGCATTTTGATTTTGAATTTTATAGTGTTATAGAAATTAGTTTGCTCAACATTACTTTCATGCTGTTGGCTATGATGATTTTTGTCTCCTAGAAATGATAAGATAGAGCTTTATTCTCCTGTTTCAGGCGAGAGAAAGCCTTTAAAACTGCATTTTGATCATGAAAACTCTTCACTAAAACCCCTCTAATCAAATCATTTTAGTTTTGTTAGCTCTTTAGGTCACATGACCCCACGATTACACCTATTTAAAGATAGCGAAACCGTTTTAAATTATAATTGACTGGTAACTAAACCGTTACCGGAAGAGTGATCGTCTAATTATAGCTTAGCAACCGTAAACTAAGCCCGATTTCTCCACATGTTGAAGAGGTGTTCATGGGGCTGCAGTAAAAAGATACTCTAGAGTTTGGATGGAGGTGTCTTTTTTTACCCTCTCTAAAACCAAAAACATGGGAGTAGAAGCGTTAGGAATATATTAAACAGCGTGTTTATCTGCTCTAATGTAAGCTGCAAACGTTAGCATGCACGGCTAACTAGCGTTCTACCTACAGTAGGTAATCAAGCTTCAAAAAGCCAAGAGTTAGCAATCATTAGCTAACTATTAGCTAATTACAAGTAAGTAAGCTAATCATCAAACAGCGTTATGAATGAAATAACAGTCTGATTTTACATTGTTAACTATACTAGGACACTAGGACTAACTAACTCTACAGAAGAATGATGTTTCTTTATTTCCATGTCTTCTGCATGTATGACTGTCTGCCTGGGACATGTTAGCTTTAGCCTCAGTCTTTTAGCGTGATAGCATGTAGCTAGCCATCAAGTGCATGTCTAAGAGATCTTTACAGAGTTCTCATTTTAAAACAAATCAGCCGGAAACATTTAAAAACTTAAGAACTTCAACAAACTCTTGTAACTAACGTTAGCTTAACTAGCTAGCTGTAGCTGATAAAGCTGCCAGCGATAGTTGTCATTTCATCCAGCAAAATCGACGGTTGCTGACTTAAAAAATGAGAAGCTGCTTCTGCCTACCTCTGTCTCAAATTAAGGAACCATTGATTCTAAAATTACACAAAAAATGTTTGGTGGTAAATCTGCCACAATTATTATTCTAAACTACATATGTGCCTTGCAACCAGTTACTAAAGGGGTGGAGACAGTCAGTTACGTATCACTTACATTATTTAACATTCATCAGGTAGAAAATCACAGCAGACGATGGTAATACTGCAATTGAGTAACAGGGTCAATAACGACAAACAGTGTTGTTTGTCTGAAATCAGCACTGTTGCCGCTGTTGCTCATATCTGATTCATCAAAACAAGGTGTAAACAGCAGTTTCAACATTTCCAAGGAAGCATCATCCCACTTTATGAGCTGAATCAGCCTGCAGACTACAGAGTTGTTTTTCAACACAAACAATGTAGATTCTTATGCGATATACATCTGGCTCTTATCCAAAAACTGTAAATTATAATGTCACTGTGCATTAAAAACGTCTTTATTTAGGTGTAACTCCCCTGAGGGCGCCTGGAGGTCCACGTGAAGAACCTGTTTGAAATGCTGCTGACAACACAGACGCAGAGCCCTCCAACTCTGTGAGAGTTTCAGGAGGTTTGACTGGTTTAAATTAAGCAGAGCTCAGCAAGAACTGAACTTAGCTCAGGGGGATTTCCACCCCACAGAGGGAAAGACTCGGAGAAATATTCATGTTCATTCACACCCTCAGTATCACGCTCTCTCCTTCCTACCTGCTGTGTCTTCTTGCAGCTGAGGTTTGGCGGGTTGAAGGCCTGGATCTGAACGCACTGCTGATTGGGTGACCACAACCAGGTGTTTTTCTCCGTCGACCTACTGCACTCCTGCTTCCTGGTGCACCTGTGAGTCAAGCAGATGGAGATCATATCACACTTCACACTCAAATTTAATATTTTCAGAGCTTTGACTTGATAAAAAAGTGAAAATAAGGGATTTTTAAAAAAACAAAAGTGCTTTTCACACATGAATTTCATTAAAACTAACTGGATAGGTGTTAGTAATAGTGTTACATTTGTATGATTAATAAACACAAATGACTCACTTTCCCTCCAGGACACACCAGCCACAGTACGGATCCTTCATTGAAACGCAGGCGTGGCAGTCTGTCTTCAGGTGGCAGGCCTGGACTGGAACCTTGGTGATCTGCACACATATGACAGGCTTTTTTGTTGTGAAGGAGCTGTTATTCTGAACAACATACAGGAGCTTAGAGGGAAAAGTACAAAAAAACAAAAATCCATCGATTTAAAACTGATGATGCAAAAGAATGTTGTGTTAATATTAGCATTCAGCTCGAAGTACATTCGGACTGGATTTATTTCTCTAGGGGAGGTGGGGTGTTTACCTGCCTTGGTCAGTGATTGGAGGGCGTATGTGGGTCATTTTACAGCCGCAAGCACCTACTGCTTTTCATCAAACTCGCTGGTCAATTTAAATGAATTAAATTAATAATTTCCCGTCTGAAGCGACATCCTTGTATTTTAAAGTGGATCTCTGAGTTTTTTCCGTGTGAGGAGCTGCAGGTAGGTACTTGTATTCTCTTTTGAGCCCCATTTTTAGCCTCTATTTGTTTATATTTTGGCAAACTGGCACCATTAAAAGTATGCCGAATTAGCTATTAGCACTTCCTGTTTGCAGTGTACCCATGGATGTACAGACAACTAACACCGGATTACTTTGAGACTGAAGAAAACTTTAAAATTTGACAATTCTCAGGCAAGTTCTGACGCGTCTTTTTTCTAGGATTTCTAAGCGGATTTCTGGACGTTTACTCACGATGAACATCGGAGATAATGATATTCTCTGGAAGCGTAAGTCACACTGAATGATATGAATGTGTTTCATGTCTGTGTGTTCAGATTTGACTGAGTTATGACTCTGAGAAGAAGTGCGATTTTTGACCTCACACAGTATCTTTGCCTCCCCTTCAACTTTCCCGCGCCCCCCTCGTGAGGCACTTGGATTTCTCTTTCGGCTGAGTTAAATTACAGCAGCACAGTAAATATTTAATTCCCCACCTCTCCATGTAATGTTAATCCTGTCCGAATTCCGAATGGGGCTTAAGACTGATAAAAGTAGTACTGACAGTACAGAGCTGAGCCTGAGAAGCTCGGTCTGAAATTGACACCGCACAGAGGAGACTTATGATTTAGAAAAACATCCTGTACAATCATTCCCGTTTTTTGTTTTTGTTTTTAAAAGGAGACTGTCTGGAGAAAAAAAATAGGTGATAAATCTGTGTTTTGGTTGTGTTTGTATTGTTTTACTTTCCCAGCTGTCAGTTTTGATGCCTCAATGATGAATCATGTGCTCAAGGTATGTGATACATTCAAGTGTTATATGTGAATTGGGTGTAAGAGTTTTATACAGTTCTAGACAGTATTATTCCTCATCCTGTGACTTGAAACATAAATAAATCCCTTGGATACAACACTTAATAGTATTTGCGATTCTCCTTTACCTTGTGTAATATTTTCTTGTAAAGGGAAGGTCTTAAATGGTATTTTAGTGGAGAACTTCTTCCCGCCAGCTGTGGAAATAATTTTCCTCTCTGACAAGAAGAGGCCGGTCTAATACATTTAAATGAGCAGATGGAACAAGCTCGAGTATCGTCACTTGACTTGATCAAAGTAAATTGCCCTCTTGAAGTGCATTCTAATTAATTCATTTCTAAATCAATAACATCTATTTCACTTCGGTGTGGCGGCAGAGAATGATGGCGAACGAAAGATGAAAGGACAAAGGAGAGAAAGACAGATGAAGAGAGAAAGCAGAGGGGAAAACAAAGAGAAAGGGAACGGGTGAATAAATCAATGGCTGACTTCTGCATGGTAATGTAGACGGATGTATTGGTGTTGGTCGAACGAATGAATAAATGATCAAATAAGACAGACAGAATAAATGAAAAGACTCATGACCTGATGGATGAAATGAAAAACTAGAAGTAAGCACACGACTGAGTCCCTGACCTTCTTTATGTGGCGACACAGAGGTGTTAGATGGATGGAAGGAGAGAGAAATGGATTTAGTAAAAAAAAGAATAATCAATCGCGTCCATGTCTGAGTGAGTTTGACCTTTTTCTCGGTGGTGATGTACAGGTGTTGGAGACTGGAATCGAACAGCAGGTTCTTGTTGACCTTGTCTCCCGTGACTTCACCCGTTGCTCGCCCGTACACCTCAGGATGGGCCGACAGATGCACCTTCAACACCTACAGAAACACAAAAACTGCATTAACACGCTTTTAAATTCAGGCCGAGCTCTGCACTCTACGTTTCCTCCTTTGTATTCAATAAAAGCTGCTTTTTCAGTACGAAATATGGCATTACACCAAACGACCTGCAGACAAATCCAGCTTTCTCAGGACATTCACAGCTGTTTAGGAAGGAAGTTGTTTAGTTTCCTTGGAAAACTGTGTATTTTGGTAATAAATTAAAGGGGAAATTGGAGCCAAAGTTCTGAGACCTTTATATGAGTATCGTTAACAGTGTTGAATTTAAACAGTTGGTTATTTCCTAAAAAATTCCCTGACTAATTGATTGGACGTGTACTATATATTAGATATTAGTTCCTTTCCAGTAAACTAAGGAACCCATTATATAAAGCAAAATATAAATCCAAATTTGTTAAATGTGAGAATTAAGACCCATAATTTAGCTTTTTTAAAAATTATTTCTAAATGATTAACCACAATACAAAACTACTGTCACACTCAAATGCCCAAACAGTCATTTTGTACAGTGTAAATTTTAGGTATTTTCACACACAGTTCATAATATGACATAACATGACAGACTGGCACCTCCATAGCTGTCTTTCACATCACGATTAGCTGATGAGCTAACAAGCTAGTGAGCTAACTAGCTAGTGAGCTTGCTAGCGGGGCCTCCTGGTAGCCTAGTGGTTAAGACGCATGCTAGCTATATACTGTGATATACTGTGACTGCTGCCCAAAAAAATACTTTTAAAAAAGCTTACTTGTGAGCACCACAGTGAGCTAACCAGCTAGCTAGGAAGATAAGTAGCTTGCGAGATAACTAGCTAAACAGCGTTTTTTAGCTGCTCAGTACAGACTTTCTTTTCCCTGGGTCTGTGTGGTTCACGACTGCCACTGAAAATAAAGGCCTACTTTACTAGTCTTTACAGTGAATACAAACCTTTAACATCATCAGAAAACATTCATAACTTTAATTTAGTTCATTTAGATTTAATTGTTTACACATCTGGGCTCAGGAGATTGTATTGTAATTTGAACTGACTATAATTTAACTTGGGAAACCCTGTACACACCAAAGCAAAGAAGGAAAGAGGACTGTAAAAGTGACTGAATGGAGACAGAAAAGTCAGCCGGGGGGTCTTTACCTCTCCGGTGGCGGTGCCCAGGAACGCCACAGCGTGCCCCATTTCCACAGCCACAGCCACCGCTGTCATGTGACCCTTACGGACCAACGGGGGCTCAGCTGTTAAGGCGAAATCGGCCTTGCTGGCCAGCGGGGAGGGCAGGAACTCGGCTCCACACTTGTATCTGACGGTCATGTCATCCTGATGGAGCAGAATAGAAATTAAAATCATTCATATTAATACAGAATTACTGACTCAGTGTCAATATTTCTTTCTCTCTTCTTTCAGTTCCTCTTTATCTCTGACACACAGGCAGATCTCCTCACCGGACTATTGCTGCTGCACAGCTCTTCAGACTTGGAGGAGTAAGGCGAGTAGACGGCGGCCTTCTCGTCAATGATACCGTTGTTGCTGTAACAGGCTCCTATTATCTTCACCAGCCACTTATTAATAGCGTGCAGAGGGTACATACCTACAAACAGGAGCAAAAACACCATCTGTACCTGTTTCCTGCAGTTTCCTCTGGTCTGTTTAACACTCACACACATGATAGAACGCACACTTCATCCAACTCTGCAAAATCCTCATTATTTACAGTTTCATTTTGATAAAAGAAAATGTGATAAGACAGTTATGCTGATTTCTGGTGACCACCTTAAACTTGGGAATGTAAAGAATTTGTATACGAATGAATAATGCAAAATTTAAGACATTTACAGAATTATGAACACTGCCATAGACACTGAAGTTGACTATACTTCTGTAGCACCACCTCTACTGTAGGTGAAGTGCAGAGCCACATGTCTACATCCTAATTAGGCTACACAAAATTTCTTGCTATTTAGATTCTTTTAAAAATGGCAGAATATTTGAATTTTGATCACTCTGTTAAGGTGGAAATTGTCTGGCTGTGTAGAATAATTTCTGCACAGTTGAGGAAACAATCTCAGCACGGCGTTCCATTGAGTAACTGTTCTGGAATTTTTTTAGATGGACAAACGTGAGCCAACATACAATATCAGGAACATCTGCATTAAAATGACACCTACACATGGCGGAAGTAGACGGGTCTTCATCAGAGGTGAAGGTGACAAACAGCACCTTGTCAGAGGCTGAAACTGGTCCATACTGACCCGATGTGGTCATAGTCTGAGCCAAAACTTCACCTGGCATTGCCACATAGGCAGCCTGGGAGACGAGGAAGAGATAAAAATGCTGAATGTTAGTGTTCACACTAAGAATATGTATTTAGCTGATATGACAGAGGTACACTGAGAGTGGAGACCCCATAAATTGAAGCTATTTTGAGTTCAAGAGCATTTTAAATCCAATTTATAAAGTTTTTCAGGGGTCGGGACCGAGGCATTCTCAAAAAGGTTCCAATTTAACACAAACTCATCCAAACGTAAAATGTCTAAATGTGTTTTTCCGAGTCACTGCTGCCCTTTTTATAAAAATGCTGACAGCCTATCCAGTGGCTGTTGAGTGTATTATCATCACCTGAGCTTTGTTGTACTTGTTGGCAGCGCTACAGTTGAGCTGCAGCTCGGTGTAGGAGTAATAACCCTGATCGTCCTCGCACATCCTGGAGATGAAGGTGAAGTTCTTGGTGTCCTGAACCCCCAGCGTCCGCGAGAACAGGAAGTACACAAAGCCGCTGTCCTTGAAGGCGAAGCGGAAGTCGTGGAGGTACCGCAGGACAAAGGGGTTGGCCTGGACCGCTGAGGCCTCGATGATGCTGTCGAAAACCACCCAATCACCGTAGTCCTGGAGGATGCGGGTGGAGATCAGCTTGGTGCTGTCGTGGCTGCCGTACCCCTTACCGACCTGAGACAGAAGAGACGACAAACTCATGTAACGTTGTTTTCATTTTGTCCTTTAGTGGCTAAACCACAAGTGCTGGTTTTTATATCTGTTTTTCTTCATGTGTTAAATCCCAGTTGTAGATTTGAGACTGGAGACGTGGACTGGAGTCAGACCTCACCGGTCCGAGACTTGAAATTACTGGAAACTTGATTTGACTTGAGAGCAGAAATATTACAGATCAAGTAAAACTTCAGACACAAGCCTCAGGTTTTGACTTGGTAAAACACCAGAACAATAACACAATGTCACAATGCTTACACACTTAATCATTAGGCCTTTGCACTGAAACGTCTTGGTCTCAGTTACGTAAAACTCACAACTTTAGGAAGGAAAATGTTCAAACGGTCAACATTCAGAGCTGAAAGACTTGCATCTTGACTTACAGTCTGCTTATTAGGAGCTACACTTGTCAATATCTTTATGTTAACAATGGATCAAGTGACTAGATTGTGAGCCAGATATTGTTCTAAGGAGTTTGTGGCGACTATAACAGAGCTAAACAGAGAGTGAATATTGGACTTACATTCATCATGTGGACAGAATGTGAATGCTAATTTTTGTTGTGTCTGCGTAATTTGTCACATTTGCTCCTTTAAACTTCGGGTCCTTTTGCTAAAAACCTGCTGAAGGTCCCTCAGAGACCCTGGCTGGTTCCACTTTGAGAACCACGGCCCGCTCTCCTGCCTCTGCCTCTGACAAACAGAGAGCTGTAGGAAGGTAAACCTTTACGTGCTATAGTACGAGGCATCCACCCTCTGGCACCATCAAAAGCCTTTACATGCATGTTTTGAAGGAAAGGGAAGACATCAGGACATCATGAAACATCTCGTAGAGATCAATTCACTAATACTGTGTGAAGAAATAAAATAAAAAACACTTCAAGATAACTGACAAGAGCGTTCATTTCCCATATGGCTGCCAATTTCGCTCTCTACAAATTGCACTTTTATTGCGTTTGATCACACAACATCACAGACGGTGATCATTTATATTCATTTTTTTATTTACCTCAGTGCCACTGGAAATTATATATATAGGTGTGTGTTTTCCTCCTCACCAGGAACACGGTGAAGTTGTCTCTGTCCTTGGTGAAGTACGACATCACTCCCACCACAGAGACGCTCTCCTCGGCGCTCGCCACGTACGACTTCTCTCCTTTGGTGTCGCTGAAGTACAGCAGCTGCTCCACGTTGCTCAGGTTCCTCAGGGAGCAGATGCCTCTGAAGACGCTGCCACAGACCACCAGCACGTCCTTAGCCCCCTGGACCAGCAGCAGCTTGTTGTGGTTGTCGGTGTCCACGGCCTCCTCGCAAGCGTCGGTGACGGGCGGCGTGCACTGTCGGTTGTCCCGCTTGGGGCCCATCTCGGTGCGGGACTCGACCTCGAGGTCGGGGTTCAGCTGGTAGAGGGAGTTGACGGCGCCGACGTAAAGGCGGCCCGTGCGAGGATCGGCCACCACATTGTTGATGAGGGTGTCAGAGAGGAACTCTGTGTTTTTGCCGTGCGAGGGGATGAGGCTAATGGTTGCCAGGGTGACCAGGGCAAACTGCCACGCCCACCACCGCTCCATCATGTCTGGTGGAAAAACAGAAGAAAGAAAGAAAAGTTTAAATTTTTAGTTATTTTAATTATTCTTCTCTTTATCTTTCTCTAGTCCCATTTCTCGTTACTTATTAGCCAACACACATGCTGATACCAATATGTGTGTGATAAGCAAAAATGATTAATAATAACTAATAATATTGGCCATGCCGATACATTGGTGGGCTCTAATTTACAATTTACAATTATATAGAACAGAAAAAAGAAGTAAATCCTCATATAGGAGGCAAATATATTGTATTTCTGCTTGATAAATGACTTATAAACGAATAAATATATAATGATAAATGTATGTTTATATATTGAAATTGTCAATAAACTTTCTGTTGATCAACCACAGTCGGCTAATTGTTTAAAGTTCTGAAATAATTAACATTTTGTGCTAAAACGGTAAGTCAGATTAATCGATTAGTCCATCTGTAGAAATTAATCTGCAACTATTTTGATAATGAATCAATCTGAAGTCATTACATTAAGCAGAAATGCAGAACATTGTTGTTTTATATCATTGTTAATTGAATATCTTTGGACTGTTGGACAAAACAAGACATTTGAGGACGTCACATCTGACAAAACATATCGACTAAACAATTAATGAATCAAGAAAAATAAGTGACACATTAATCTGTAATGGGAGTAATGGTAAATTACAGCCCGTAAACTGTTTTGTGAACACTGTCTGACAATAAACCCACTGAACTTCAGTCACAAAGACAGTCAGTGCTTGTCCTCTAAGCGAAGCAGAATTTCAACAACACTCTGACATTGTACTGCAGGACTCAGCACCAACAGCACCAACAGCAGCACAGACCCAAGGAGAAAAGAATGAACGCTGAGAGCAAAGAGAAACGAGAAGCAATAATGAGGAGCTTCTCATTAAAACCCAGAACATCCTTTACTGGAGGAAAACGACAGAGGAGGAGGAGGAGGAGGAGGAGGTGGTGGTGGTGGAGGTAACGGACTAAGAAGTGAGAGTTGCTGAGCCAGATTAGATTAGCAAAGACAAAAGAAGAAAGTGTGTGTATGTGTGTGTGAAAAGAGGGAGACTGAGTGTTGCAATTAGTTGTCTGACATACTGAGCTTCTCCTTCCATTAGTCTGGATGGGTGTGTTTAATTATAGCTGTGGCCTGTGGCTGTAAAACAAGGCTCCAGTGTGCAGAAACATCACGCTCACTGCAATAACGTCTTTCTGCACAAACATCTAACCCTCACGCTGTTTATGAGTGATGCAGCTACATCAGGTTATTCTTGGCCGATTCACTAAAAGTCAACGTGAAATTTCGCCGATCATTTTCCTCCGAGTGCTTTTCATTACAGCAGCGTCGTCTCGGCCTCGTGCCCAATAAATCAAACTGCTTAGAGTCACATCATGTTCAGTTATTTACGCTTTCGTGTGCAGGCATTTCACCGGCCAATCACTGCGTTTACAGGAGCTATCAGGTTGTTCTGATTGGTGGTCAATTGACTGGCGCTTCCCCTGTGCTTTTACTCTCTCCAAATTTTAATTCACTTCAGTTCGCTTCACTGCAAAAGGGATTTATTAGCGTGAGAAGACTTATCTCTCTAACCACCTGCTCGCCTAAATTACCTATCCACAGATATCAAGAGTCAGGTGGTCTTAATGGCTGCAATGCAGAGATTTAGAAAGTATTACAGTGAAGAAATAACATACACAGACTTCTGAATGCACAGCTGGAAAGGAACCCCAGTGTTTAAAGATGAGAATATGTTCTGAATCCGACACATTGTACCAGCACTGCATTCACAAAATAACTTCTAATTAGCAAAGTTGTTTCCCTAAAATGATGCACACGAATGAATGCACCATGCCGGGAAACTTTTTCACCTGTGTTTTAATGCAGACTTCTTAAAGGAAGACAAAAACATACAAAGACAAAGAAATCTTTTTGGGTCACGGCAAATCTATTTTGGTGGACTTGCCCAAATGAAGTCTGCAGGAAACATTGCAATCACACAAGATGTCGACCATGACGAGCTGTCCATTTTCTTTTTCACATAAAAGTTGAAATAAGTTTTGTGGTGCAAGGTGTGTTGTCGCTTTGCACCGTCAGCAGCCCCATCTATCGCATATTTGATAAATCTGTAGCATCGTGTCTGTGAACGTCTCTAAAGGCGGACTGATGGATGTGTGGGGTTAGCCGTTAATCATTTGCCCGGTTAGTATGGTTTGAAACCCTGGTGTGGACCAAACAACAGTACCGAGACCGCTTGAGTCTGCTTCAATCCAGACTCTTTGTGGTCTGAAAGCAGACGGACCAATCACAGGGTTTTTACAGTAGACATTTTGATTTTAGCATGATTTCACAAGCTAAACTACTAATATATCCATCTGTTGATCGTGATCTGTTCAGGAAGCGATCTTATAATCAATCTGTATAATCCATGTATGTTTTTATGTAAATCATTTGGTAACCATGGTAACACGTATGTGCGGGGATTTTCACTGATCAATCAGACAGCCAAAAGCAGCTAAAACCGTCTCCTTGTATCCTACTCCGTGTACTTTGGCAGTATCAATGGAGTATCAATTTCCTGTCTCACGTTGGTTCGATTCGAAAACAGTTGTCCAGTTTAATTTACATTATGACCAGTTAAAGGATACTGGGCCACTGGCTGATTGGCTGGTTGAACTTGTGGTTAGATGTCATTGGCTGTTGCAGCTCAGTTCATGGACAATTTATTGAAAATTGCAATATAAGTAAATTTAGATCTATTAGAAATATATAATGTCAGCTATTTGATAGGTTCGCTGTCTAGCCCTACCATCATGTAATGCAGAAGCTCTACAATGAGCAAAGAGTTTATTTATAATTTACTTATTGATAAAGGTGTCTCCACTGCTGGATGACGCAGGTCAGCACTCACTTGGATCGGGCTGTGCTTCATTTACCATTAAACTGGTCAAAAACAAACATCCTCCCCTTGCTTTGAGCTCCATGTTGACCCAGCCTCTGAGTCCCTGTGATGTGGCCTCCTCTCTCATTACAGTTCACAGTAAAAAAAAAAGAAAAAGGCATAAAGACGGCAGGTATATTCACCTTCTCTGTGTCTGTCTCTCTCAGAGGGCCTGTTATGGATGTGTGCATCTGCCACATCAAAGGGAAATCTTCTTTGGTTTCCACACGGGGATCTATCTCTGCGCTCTGTCAGCCATCTTGCCCCTTTTTCTTTTCTATCTGCCTTATTTTCTTTCTTCCATCCTGCTGCTCTGGTTCTTTGAGGCTGACTGGTGTCAGCCCAGGAATAAACTGTAAGTCAAAAGGTGTAAAAGGTGTGTGTGTCTGTTCTTGTTCCTGTTCTTCTATCCTTGTGAGCAACAGTTTGACTTTAAGATCTTCAGCCATGTAAGGTGAGGACATCTTGGCAGACCCCTGTTTAGGGATAACATCATTAAATCATTACCACTTGAGGCATTTGCACAACTGCAGGGTGCTATTTTTCAAGATAAAGAGTTTTGTTTTGCAATGGTAAATGATGGAAATGAAGCTCACTGCTTACTCATCCAGTAGCCGTCTTTGTTTGATTCGACGATTGTACGATAGACGAGGCTATCAGGATTATGGAAATGTGTCCAAAAACGTGTGTTATGTTCAATAATCTGCGGAGTGTTTAAACATAAAAGTCTCATGTAAACCTGCTGATTACATGATCGGCATAAACTAATTTCAGCAGCGTCTTGCTGCACTTAAACCTGCATTAACAGATTTCTTTTGGCCACTTGGGGGCAGCAGAAACAACAACAACAACAACTTTAAGTGGATATGTTAGCTTGTTAGCAAACATTTACACATCCAGCAGTTACAGAGCAACATGATCATTCATTTGGACTCGTGTTTGTGTCACAGTCCAGTATTCCCTCTCTGTTAGCTCTGTTTTTGGTCTCCACCACCTCCTGAGGGAAATATGCTGCTAAATGCTCCACTTTGTTCACCAGCAAGACTCAACCGAAACAATGAGCTGAAAGACACTAAAACGCTCCAATGAGCAGAGGGAAACTGCAAAGTCAGGTAATAATTCTCTGAGAGAGACTCTTTTCACATACGTGTAGTCATATAAAAATATTGATTTAAAGTAATTTTTCAAGCCAAAATGCAAACCATTCTCTGGTTTCAGCTTCTCAGATGTGAGGTTTTCCTACTTTTCCTTGTCTTAAATTATAGTAAACCTTATATCTTTTGGACTGTTGGTCGGACACAAAATACAATGTGAAGCCATCACCTTGGACTCTGAGTAACTGTGAGAAGCATTTGTCACTATTTTCCGACGATTTACAGACCAAACAATTAACTGAAAATATCCGGCAGATTAAATCGATGATGAAAATAATTGTCAGTTGCAGCCCTACAGAGAATAATAGGATGTTAATTAGTTAATTGTTTAATGCAGTACACCTGTATAGAAGCATGAGCACTCGTTTTGTTTCTCCACTCATTTCTCCATCTGTAACTCATCTTTATTTATGTGCTGGGAGTCAGGTTTAAGGTTCGGCATATCTTGTTTTGGGTTATGTATTCACCAGCTCGAATCTAGTATTACAACTGCCTGTCTGTGTTTGTGTGTGTGAGATTACATTGGCACCCACCAGCGAGACATATTTGGCAGAAAACTTCACCAACGACGCGGATAAAATGCAAATGTTGTGATGGAAAAGTGACACACAGGGACACACACACACACACACATATATTACAGGAGAGACAGAAGCAATGTGCGACTCATTAAAATCCTGAGAGGCATACTTTGTAAAAGTCTTGAGCGCTGACCCCTCTGCTAAAAAGTTTGGAGTGAAACTAAATCCAGGAATGTCTGCTGAGGCTCCAGCCAGGGGAATAAAGCCTGACTGATTCTCTCTCTCTCTAACCTCTCTAAGCTTTTCTCTTTCTAACTTCTCTTTGTAATTCACATTGTTTCTCTCTCTCTCTCTCTCTCTCTGCATACATGTCTCTCGCCCTTTTCTCTCCCGTTCTCTGTCTGACTTTACATCCTCAGCCCCGCGGGAACCAGTTCAAACAAAACCGGTTTTCTGACACAAGAGATCCCCGGGGGACGGACCAGATCTGAAACTCCATCTATAGTTCTGTCTGTCTGCTTGTCTCTCTGACTGACTGTCTCTTTGTCTGTGTGTTAACCTGTCTGTCTGTCCAGACGTGGGTCTGGGTCTGACACTAACATTTTACCCAAAGAAACATTTAAATACATGACAGGTCTTTAACAGTCTTGTTTCCATTCCAGTTGGGGTACCGGCAGCATTCCTGGAGAGGGACCAATTTGTTAAAATTCCCAGATACTCCATTTCCAGGACAAAATATTACATTTCTTATCTTTTCCTGTCTGGAACAAAACTCCTTGCCAACTGCCAAAACTGCATGACAGGTGGGAAACTTGTAAGGAAGAGATAATCAAGGCTCTTTGTTTTCAACTTGTTAGGAATTATTCACCGAAAAGTAACCAAAATAGTTGAGGAAACTGGAAATAGTAGTTTAGACAAAATAATCTTTACTCTATAACACACTCATAATAAAAACAGGAAATTAAAAGAAGCAGTTTGGTTTAATTGATTTTCACCTGACTTGTGTTTTATAGTATATGTAAATCCTACATTTCCCATAATGCAACAAGATGTGTCTCTTAGTTAGACTCTTCCTGCCTTGTAAAAAGCCCACGTCTTTCAAACTATGCCTCCAGTTTGTATTGCAAGTTTTTGTATAAACTTGTAGTCAGCAGGGTTATTGTCTCAAGACGTGTTCAGACAGAACGTGAGGCGAATTTTAGAGGCAGCACGAAAACTGGAAACATGCAAGAGGGTGCAATCAGACGCAAATTTGCACGAGTTGAAAATCGTTTCTTGGTTTCTGAATCTGCTTCGTACAGAGACGAGAGGGAAAAGTGGAGTTTCTGGAGTTTCTGGCGAGTTCAGTCCCACACACACACAGTCAGTGCGTCTGTCACTAGCTAGCTTACAGCTAAAGCCTGTAAAACCAGCTCATTGGCTGTTTGGGGGCAAATAAACACGGACTACACAAACGATCGAGCAGTCAGATTCGCACAAATGATCCAAGGCAACAAATTTGCGTTGCTTCCTGTCTGAACACACCTTCAGACATCACAAACAACTCCCCATGACTAGAAACTGACCTCTATGTGTTAAATCAGTGGAGTACCCCCTGAAAATGACAATAAGTCTAATAATTCAGTGATAAATCAACTTCAGTCAGGTTTATACAAGAAAACACTGACAAACAACGACAACATGGCGCTGTATGTCTCACGTCTAAACACCTCAACACACTGGTGGCATTTGGACAACCCACACTGAAGCATGTTGTCGTATCATGATACCAATTGTCCTATTTCCCATCCAGCAAAGCAACACTTTTATCATATTCGCTCCGTCCAACGACACCTTGATTTTTCCTCTTCATTTTCGTGCTCCAAACTTTGACACCAGCTGAGAGGTTTTTCTTGTTTATGGCTAGAATTTCCTCGGAGTTAGAAAAAGGCCCTGATGTGCTCTCATTTACATTCATGCCCACCACCAGGCGTCATTAGCCATTCATGACATCGGGCCGGAGGAACATTGAAGCTGATTGGCCCGGCCTGGAGGGGATATGAGTGCTATGATTGGCCGAGCCCGGGGGAAATTGAGTTCTTATTGGTGGTAATGAAGAGGCCTGAAGGAGAGCATGGCTGAGACAAAGTAAGCATAAAACTAAAAGACCGAAGAGGATAGGACACACACACACACACACACACACACACACACACACACACACACACACACACACCAGTCCCAGAGTCCAGAAAGGCATTACACACTCTGTAATGTAGAGACGAGGACAAAGAGAGAGGAACCAGACTTTAAGATGTGTTCAGGTCCAGGAGGAGATTCCAGGTGTGCCATAATAAAAGCCTAAACAATAACATTTCTAGAAAAGATCCTTGAGTTCAGTTCAGTTCTGTCTTTTTCAATCTGTCAGTGGTTTTTCATATCAGTCATCTAGTCTATAAAATGTCAGACCACAGTGGAAATGCCCATTTTTCCAGTATTTATTATTAATGACTGATGTCTGAGAGCCAAATCAGCCCTCAGGGACATTAAGGTTTATAATTCAACTCTAAAACAAGTTTGAGTCTGAACAACGGCGCAAAACCAATTTTAGAGCTGCAACTAACGATTATTCTCATTACTGATTCATCAGCAGATCATTTTCTTAATTAATCGATTAATTGTTTTGTCTATAAAATGTGTTGTTTTATCCGACCAACAGTCCAAACCCTTAAAAACATTTTGTTTTTTATCATATATGACAAACAAAAGCTTCAAATAGTCCCATTTTACAAGATGGAACCAGTCAAATTTGGATATTTTTGCTTGAAAAAGTGACTGAAACGATTAATTGATTATCACAACAGTTGCAGATTAATTTTGTGTTAACCAACTAATCAGAATTGTTTCAGCTCTATTCAATCCACAATGATATAAAACAGCGAAAAAGCAGCATATCATCACATTTGAGAAGCTGGAACCAGCGAATGTTGAGCATAAAAATCATCTAACCATCATTCTGTCATTTAAAAAACGTTTTAGACGTTTGAAGCTGCTTGAAAGTTAATTTAATATCAAATTAAGAATCGAAATAGAGCCACTAAAGGAAAGAAATGACATGCGGCATTCTGTGACCTTTAATTGAAATCCAATCAGTGACGTCCAAGATATCGTAAAAGACGGACAGACGGGGGACGACTCTAACTGGGCAGAAGAAGAAGAAGAAAGGACACCAGGAAGTCATTTGTTAAGCGACATGAAGAGTCGAGTAAACCTGAGAGGATGCAAATTACACTGCGACCCCTGTTCTGTAATAATCTCAGAGTGGACATTATAAGAGCCTCTAATAACTCGACCTTTGAGAAGAGGATTAGTCTTATGATAGAAGGTCTGAGAGGTCGGCAGTTATTAAGCAGACACACACACACGTCTCTGTATATAGTACCACTTGGTGACATCTCAGCAGGGCAGTGACACAGCGAACAGAGACAAACAGCGAGTGAAGACAAAGACAGAGACACAGAGGACTGACTGTGAGGCCAATAACACAATGAGCAGTAAACACAGGAAACACCACTCATAAATGCTCCTATTAACCAGTTAAATGCCAATAAACACCGCTCAACAACACAGACGCTGGTGTTATTGAAATGAGGCTCATATGTTAGCATTTACATGCCACAAATGACAGCATAGTACAGTGTTTCCCTCATTATTTTACTTTATAAGAGCATTTCGGCCATCAGGGAACAACCTCCAGTCAAAGCTGTGCTAATGAGCTGGTCTCGGCAGCTCGGCTTCTTACTGGTTTTAAGGCTGCACTCAGAACAAATCAGGCGCTGCAGTGAAAACACCATCCTCACATTCATTTGAACGTGGGTAATCCGTTAAGGCTGCAGCGAAAAGTTCAAACTAAATCAACTTTTGGAGAAACGCAGCCGACGTGACGCTGCAGTGGCCAATCGTGACGCGATCAGACCAGAGGACGCTCGAGCAGCTGTGAAGATGGAAGAGAGACTGATCGATCGGCGCCGTGATTGCTGGTTAGTATGTGACACTCCCACGCCGCTGCACAACCCTGCGCTAATCAGCTAATCGCCGCAACGCCCGATTCTGTCTGAATGGAGCCTAACAGACGGCATCACATCACCCCGATCCTGGCTTCTCTCCATTGGCTCCCTGTTTGATTTAGAATTGATTTTAAGATTTTACTGATCACTTTTAAAGCACGTCTGGGTCTGGCCCCAAGCTATCTAGCAGAAATGTTGATCCTCATATGAGGCAGTTCGCAGCCTTAGATCCTCGGGTGGGTGGGGAGCTTCTGGCCCGTTCCAAAGTCGAGGCTTAAAGGGAAACTCTGGTATTTTTAAACTCTAACATAAAGGTCTGTCTCTGTAGGGATCATTTCGATAATGTTGTCAGACACTTAAGAATAACAGTCTGTGCCAGAGTCAGTGGCAAAAACAAGCACTTTTAGTGGACGGACTTTTCACCGGCACAATTGCCCCAAAGGATTACGTTGCAGCCATTGCAGCCCGTTCAAGGAACTGATCTACTGGACCAATTCCAAAACTTTTTGTACCTATTAGTCATTTAGACCCCAACATTTGTAGAAATAGGGCCCAGGTTTAAATCTAAAGGTGACTGTGCTTTTGCCATCAGGACCCCTCGGCTTTGGAACGACCTGCCTGAGGAGATACAGCTCGCAGAGTCAGTAACTTCTTTTAAATCACTTCTTAAAACCCATTTTTACAGACTTGCTTTTATGTGATGTCGTCTTTATATCTGTCTTTTTGTTGCTTTTATTCTTTTTGTTTATAATAAATTTTGTGTTGTATTGCTTTCTGAGTATCCTGCTTTTGCTTTTTTCTGTCAAAACACTTTGTAAACTCTGATTTCAAAGGTTCTATATAAATAAAGTTATTATTATTGTTAATGAACTTTTAGCCAAGCTAGCAGCGGCTCTAGAGATGGTGATGTTAGTTGGTCAGTCCATCGGTCCAATGGTGGAGCGGGGGGCGTGGCTTTTGTTTTTAATGCAGTGTGCCTCTTTGATTCGTGGAATAAATAGTTAACCTCATCATCGTCGTCATCAACGGTTGTTTTGTGAATGCAGACGGTAGAAATTGGTTTAGCAAGAGAATCACTTTGAATGAATAAGGATCTGTGATGCAACAGGTGCAGCAACAAGCAGGACGTCAACTTTAATTAATAATACATTCATTTCTAAGAAAACAGTGTACAGAGACATGAAACTTGTTTGATTGACTTTATTTTTGTTTGTTAATGATTCAGTTTGGAATAGGGACTATTTTTAAAAGTCTTTCAAGGACACTGAAGCGTCCGAGATTTCCCAGAAGGCTGATTAACATCAAGATCTTAAAATAAGAAACAACATGTTTATCCAAATTCGCTTTAAGTTTGTCTTCTGGGTGTAGTTTGTTTTTTGGAATGAAGATGGCTTTTTAATTGGACGCTTATTGGCAGCTGATGAACACATTGTGTTTTTGAATGCACCACTGTGTGCCCACTGCTCCCAACTGTGAGATACCACAAAAAGATAAAAGTTTGACAAAAAAATAAAAAATAAAATAAATGCAAGGAAGTGTTCACTGTGATGGATTACCAATCTAAAGCAAATTTATTTTCACAGCACACCGAAATGAAGTGAAATCCACCGACTGCCGGGAAGGAAGGAAATCAATCTTCTTAAATAAATATGACTTTACATCAATGCATCGAAAGTTTTCTGCTAAGGTAAAGACAGAAGTAAAGAGAGGGACGAGAGACAAAGACAGAAAAAAAAACATGATCTCATTTCATGGCGGTAAACTCACGCAGATTAATTCTGTGTTATGCAAATGTAATTTAGTGGCTGTGCGATTAACAACCGCCTTCTATCCGGGTACACCTCCCATTAACCTGACACCGACACACGCTGATGAGACCGTGTGTGCATGTATCTCCACATGCCAACAGACACGTCTCCTGCTTTTAATTATCTCTCACTCCTAAGCAGCATTTCCAGCAACTTTCAAAACCAACACACTGCTTCGCCGTGTCAGAGTTTCTGCCAAAGCAATTAAAGGATGTTCATGTAGTACGGCGCCGAGGCCTCGTTCAGCGCACCTCATCCTGTTTGGTGTAACGCTGCATTCAGCTCACACGGGAGCACCTGTCAGAGCACGCTGACAGCTCACAGCAACTCATTTTTAAGTCCTTAAGATGTCATGTCATGATTGAAGTTTTTTTTTTCTGTCGACTGTTGCTGGCTCCAGATCCCGATTATGCTGTTTTAAAGTCAAACTGAACATGAAAAGATCAACCACAGATCAAAAACCTGGCAGGTGTTCTGTCGCTGCATTTAAAGGGTTACAGATCAAACATCTTTCGTGTTGGTTTTAGCTGAAATGAAACGACTCCCCACTGTTTGGATGCAGGTACTGTAATGGAACCTAAAAGATAAGTCAGACATTATTCTAAAATGTTCTGCTTGTGAACAATTTCCTCAAAATGACCATGTATATATCGCCAATAAATCTCCAGAAATCTGCCTAGAAATCATAGGAAAAAGTTTTCTTCAGTATCAAAGTGATCCAGTGATAGTTGTCTGTACATCCATGGCTACACTGCAAACAGGAACTGCTAATAGCTAATTCGGCATACTTTTAATGTTGCCAATTTGCCAAAATGTAAACAAATATAGGCTAAAAGAACGGGGCCTGTAGCTGGCAGTTCCCTAATGGTGCTTTCAATAATGAAAATTTCACTACCTGTCACTCACTTTCCTCTACACCTGCACTAATGCTGATCAATGATTTAAAATAGGAAAAAAAAATTCAAAATCTATGACTTTTTGATGGCTGATGCTGATATTTCTGTATTAAAGCAGCAGCCACCGTCTGATACTGTGCTCATTACCCAGAGTGACCGTTAATTCAAACAACATGCTGATAATTGCCATGTGATGAAACGACTTCATCAACAGCCTAACTTCCTGAATGGAAATTAAAATCACTCGATATAATCGTTTTAAAGACAACCAGGAGGTATTTGGAGAATTGGATTATAAATCACCTTGTAATCAGACTAATCGGCTGCAGTCTGAAGGGCAGTTTGTATGTGGAGAAATTAAATAAACAGATAGAAAGTTTAGGGAAAAAGTGTCATGTGTTGGTTTTCTTTTTATAAATCCACAGTGTGTGCTGCTGTATCTGTAGCTGAGCACAGAGGTGGGCAGCCTCCTTGACTGCAGCTCCTGCTGTCGAGTCATTATGTCTGGACAGAATCCAGCAGATTTACAGCCTCTCTCTTCACACTCTGAAAATTAAACCTCTGTCTCATCCACAGAGAGCGAGACGGAGGAATGGAGCGAGAGCCGAATGTAAAAAGCACTTTATTAAAAACTGCTTGTTTCTCTAAAGTCGTATCAAAACATAATTAGCACCGACTGCACACATGGAGCCAAAACCTCACATAGTGTTCGAATGTGTGCGTGTGTTTCTGCTCATGCATGTGAGTCCCGCCCAAATGTTTGAACACTTGTAGTTTTGAAAAGTTTCGGAGGTTTCGCTAACTTTTCAGTCCCTTGAACTCCAGCTCCACAGCTCCCGTTAACCTTTCTGCACATACATACATACATACATACATAACAGAAAGAAAAAGAGCAAGACGGAGGAGAGGCAGCTCCACCAGCTCTCAATTAACAAGGCAGGCTCTGTTTCAGCAGTGGTTTGGTTTGGTTTGGTGTGTGCGTGTGCGCAAGTGAAAATATGTGTGTGAGAGGAAAAAGACAGAAAGAAAGAAGGAGAGATTGTTCTTTGCAGCCAGAAGACAGAGATATAGCCTTCATTCCTGCTCAGATTAAAGGATTTAGAGCAAGAAGCCTTATTACAAACCCAAAGAAAGAGAAAGAGGGAGAGCGTTCCCTCCTTCTCCCTCTGTTCTGGGCTGATTAAAGCACAGATAACTCTCCCTTCCAGGCTGCAAGCTGCTGGAAGCCAACTCAACACACACACACACACACACACACACACACACACACACACACACACACACACACACAGTGACTCATTAAAATCCAGACATAACAATGGTTTCTCTGAGCTTCGAAGGATTGTGACCTGTTGGACAAGCAGCCTTCTTATGCATAATGCTCAACCTCGCTCTGTTATCAGCACTTAAAGAACCCCTGCAGTGTGTGTGTGTGTGTGTGTGTGTTGACGTTTTTTTGGACACGCCCGGTAAATGTCAGGCTATCTGCAGATGTGAGTAACTTAAGACTTCTTAAGACTTTTTTAATGCTACCTGGAATTGAACTCCAGACCCATTTGAAAATGAGAATGAAGCACAACGGTGAAAAAAAAAAGTCCTTTATCTGATTTTATGTGCCTAATGAAACAGGGGCAGAATAAGACAAAAAGAATAAAGAATCTTTTCATTTACATCTTTACTTTAATTTCTCCTTTTAAGAGTAAGACAGGATGTGGAAGGTAGAAGTTCAGTGCGCAAATATGAGAGCATTTCCACACATTTTGCTGTTGCTGTACTTTTATTTAAAGTAGTACTATAATACTTTTTTGGCCACTTGAGGGCAGCAGAATAATCTGTAAACACAAACGACATACTATCATCTTACGATATGGCTAACGTGTTAGCAAACAGTTGCTAATTTCCACATTCAGTCATTTTTACATTTTGGTCGTGAAACTTTAAACATCAGATCTTCCTAAATCTTCCTGGCTTCCATTAGCGGTTAAAGGATATACTGAGAGGTGTTTCTGTTATTTAGCCTTTACCCTTATTGATATTAACAGGGTGGACAAAATAATAGAAACACCTATAATACAAAACAGTTCAACAGCGCCACAAACTGCAGCCTCCAAAATGACCATTAAGTTGAATCAACACTTCAAAACTGAGCGTTTTATTGCAGGACTTTTGTATTAGACGTACCTAATAAACTGGCAGCTGAGCGTTTATAGTTTCATTTTTGAAAAAGGCTCAGTCATTTCCTAAAACAGCTGGTCACTGTAGTTTTTAACAAACAAACATGAGGTGCACATGTCGGGGACCATTTTCAGCGGTGGATTGATCCACATTTGGTGCTCGAGTGAGAATTATTTGTAATAAAATACATTCATGTTGTTTTACAGACAATGGTATACCTGTAAAACATATTGTTGTCATCTGCGCTGCTATTTTTCAGTAAGGTAACAAAGCTGTATTCCCCCTGAGGGAAGCTTTGCTGTGGTTCAACTTCTTCCAAAGTGTAGCTTGTAAAAACTATGAGCCTTTCAAAGCAGCTTTTCCCGAACACACTGCGGTTTTTATGCTCAATTCCCAACAGCTGATCACATCTAATTTTTTCTGGGTGACTGTTCGCCTCTATTTCAGGCTGTAATCCATATCCAACACCTACGTGAGCTGACAGGGACGTCACGCAGAGTTACGAGGAAAGGCATCACATTTACATTTGTTTTCGGATCACTCTGGTTACAGTTTGCGCTCAGTGTGTTTTGGCAGAACTGATGTGTCTCTCCAGATTCAAATCAAGTCTTTTTTAGCTCTGTTTTTAAAGTGTCACACCATTTTCTACCATTAAAACTTCAACTCTAACAGACATGAATTCAAGCTCACAGTCGTCGTTTGCTGTGGATTAGGAGGCTGGAAACGTCCTACAGCCACCTTTGAAGGCTACAGCAGAGACAGATTAAGGGTGGAGTAACACTTCTCCCATTAAATGCACTTTTTAATTATGAAGTGAAGATGGAGAGGAAGTGGTGTAGACAGACTGAACAACAACAACAAACAAAACACAGACATGAATTATGGAGCAGGAAATGTAAGTCCGTGTGAAGCAGATGCTCCTGATGTTCAGTCCACTCAGTGCACAGCTGGCTGCTCTGAGTGTTACTGACTGCAGCAGCTCCTGGCAGAGAGGTTGTGGAGCTCCACGGTAGCTCAGGCCTGAATGATTGAGCCGGAATAGAGCTGTTCTGCTTCTCTACTGCATGGCTGTCCATCCATACAAACTGCCTTATCAACACACACAGCACACAGCCTGCTGGGAAACACAGCATCACTACTGGGAGACCACTTTACCAGACTAAACTCTGTCAAGTCAGCCTGACATGACAGCTGATTTCATACTTTTTTAACTCTAGACTGAAATATTAAAAAACAACCACCGTTTCTTCTAGTGCCACAATCAGGCCAAATTTTTCATTTTTTACACAAGAAATATCAAAATGTAACGAGCATATGGGTGAGCAACATGGACCAAACTAATATCACTATGTCAGAATTATAGTTAGCATATAAATATCAATATGCTAAGATATATATGACAATATTCCAAATCAAACACATTTGTTTAGTATTTACTATGACAAAATTCTTTCATTTTCATCATAATAATAATAATAATGTTCTCAAGTATTTTTTGTAATCACTGTTTCAAGTTCAGATTTTTCAAACACAGTAATGCTGCAAAAAAACACTCTTCCTTCAGCTTAAAGCTGCAATAACTGGAGTTTTTGGCCACTAGAGGGCAGCCTGGGTGAACTAGCTGATGTTATCCACTCAAGACAGTATTTTGCTACGTTAGCTAGCTGGCAATTCGTCCGCGTTAGCTTTAGCAACCAAGCTACGTGAACTTTGTGTTGGACTTTGTGTTGTGGTGGGTGCCGGTTGTTTGTTGACGTTAGCGGACTCCATTTCTAAGCTAACGTTAGCTAGTGTTGCCCACTTTAGGGGAGCTGAAGAGAGGCAAGGTGCTTGGGGGGGGCGCATAAACGTCCCATCCTTTGGATTTTCCCGGAAAAACCGTCCCGAGTCCTTTACATAGAAATCAGTCCACAGGCTGTTATAGGTAAATGAGAAGTTGGTTGGACGTTACAGTCCGTTCACATGTTGTCAATACAAAGCGATTAATACATGTAAATTGCTACACATAGTACCTTTAACTCCTGAGGGAAATATCTGGCTCTTTAGCGGCTAAGTGCTCCACTTTGTTCACCAGCTACTCTCTAACTGTGGGTGTCATTTGGTCGTTGTATTGTGCATTAACAGGGTCTCTGTGGGTTTGTGAATACAAGTGGTCTCTTTCACATACATGTAGTCACTTGTTTCCACTGTGAATATGAACAATATTGCTTAGTGCAGCTTTAATTATCGCATCTCTAAAAAGTCTGTAAAATGCTCCCGTTACAGATGACTTTACAGTTTTTGGAAATACTTTTATTCATGTTCCCAAGGGAATTAACTCTTTAACTGGTACCACTGACAGGACAAATGTTAGTTTCACTACAGGTAAGACCAACAACTAGATCCTCATTACGTGGTTCGTCCTGCCCAACACCTTCATATCACTGGGTGTTATGAACCCTGCAGCCTCTAGGGGACGCTAGCTGGACTTTAGAACTTCAGTTTTGTTTTCTCACACGCTGTGTTGTTCAAGTAAGTCAACAAATGATTAATTTAACTGCTGCTGAGCTCAAGCTGAGATGAAGAGAAACAGTGTAGAGATGCTCCTCTGACAATATACGGGAGACTCGTGAACCCTCCATTGTTTCATCTTACAAACCGTACATAATAAACTGTAGCGTCTACCTCAAGGCTAACACACACCTTATTCAGTATGTGTGTGAAGAAGAAGAAAGTGGATGTACACAAAGTGAGAAGAGACAGTACGAAGGCACCAACAAAGAGGTAAAGAACAGCCTGCATACCAATGTGTATTTATGAGCTGGTGAGATAAAAGGAGAAGAAATGAAGAGGCAGATCATGCTGTCGCTAAGTCCCTGTATTAAAGTACTGAGGGGTGCATTCTGGGACACGGCAGAAACTAAGCCCTAATGAAAACTAGCCTGGAACGACAGCCTTTATACTTTCTAACCAGAGCTACAAAACAAGACGGACTGAAGTGAGATCCAACGCTCGTTAGACTCCTCCGAGTCCGCTCTCCCAGAGGACTCGTCCATTTAAAGCTCCATTAAATAATAATTTGTGATATTAACAAGGAGTCTAATGACGCTGTAATGTGAAAAAAGGTTGATATTATTGCAGATGTCACTGAGAATCAACACCTCAGTCTGCAGCTCGGAGAAGCTTTTAACTCTGTCCATGTTGGTCTAACTTGTCTCTATTTACATTTTCATCTTATAAATATATATTTTGACTGTTTTGTGTTCATTAGCCTCCCATTGGTTTACAGTTTAAATCTCTACCGCCCTAAGTAGTTTGTCAATCAGCTGTAAAGCACTCTGAAATGCACGGACCGGTGTGAACTGTGCTATACAAAAACGTTTAATCAGTTAATCAATATAAAACTGGGGGCAGCCAATCCAGGCATACAAGCCCACACAAGCCGATTGGAAAGAGCTGAAATAAATTAGTTGCTGGTGAATTAAGTCAAACATCCAGCAGCTAAAGACCAAGATATTTTAGCATTTTCTATTCAAATATTTTTCTAATAAGTTGGTGGATGAAACCAGAACTAAAACATGGAAACATAGCAAGATGGTCTGTCTTTTAGGAGATTAAAACTCTCTTAATGCAGCTTTAAAAACTATTTAAAATGTGTCTGCCAGAGGAAACTGGATAACACACACCAGCTAAAACATTAACATGAACAACAAGGGATTATCAGCAAAGAGCGATAGCCTCCACGTGTTTAGTAACAAGTCTGGTCACATTCATGGGTCGCTTCACATACGAACAGAAAGTGTAATTGTCACATAAGAGTCTAACAGTAGAAGCTCTTGTGTAGTAAAGGAGGGATAAGTGCCTCTTCAACACTTCGATATTTCACCTCATCGTTAGTGAGAAATGAAAGCCTTCCCCAGGAGATGCAGTGTACTGTGAGGCACCAAAAAAACTAAGATTTAAAGAAGAATTTATTTTTCACTGTAGTCTAAAAGACACGCAGCAAAAGTCCACATGAAGAACAGCATCAGAGCGTCTCCCAAATACTCAACTTAAACCAAAATAAACCCAGATATTAGGACTAATCTCACTATTTACAACCGGCTTCGTTTGTTTTTGTCTCCAGTACATCTACTGTTTTTGTGTTTCCATGAGAGATTTGTATTTTTGGCAGGATTTCTTTCCTTTTGTCCAGTAAAACATTTACATACACACGAATCATTACATACTTTAACTGCACATGGACTTAATCTAATACTTTAAAAGCCTTTTCAGAGATTAGAAAAAGAAAGAACACTTTTAGTTTTTGTTATTTTGCTGCTTTGTGAACTTTTGGTTGTTTAACGAAGAACAAAACTTCCAGCTGTTTTCCGTCTCATCAAAACTAATTTCCATAGTTGAACTTTTCCAGACTTTCTGGCACAAGCACCCCGCAGACATAAACCCAGGTATGATAACACACACACACACACACACACACACACAAACAAACAAAGGACGCCTTTGTACTGAGGGAAACCAGCAAGGCTTTGATATCTACATACTGTAATAGGACGAGTGTTGTTTGTTCAAACTACTGGGGTCAATAGGAAGTTGGCTGAGCAATAGGAACTGAAGGTATAAAGGCAAACACACACACACAGAGTGGCACACAAAAGGTGTGACCCTGGTTTAGAGCCGAGGAAATTGAGAGGATTACTGGGTATTAAAAGTTACACACTTTCACACACTCTCTCCCTCTCTCTCACACACACACACACACACACACACACCTGTACAGTCAGTTGAAGTATGCATAAACACACACACACACACACACACACACACACAATGAGTGTGTCTGACCCAGTTCATTATATGAGGGTGTTAGGAGGGAAATCCGCATTATTAATATGCAGTGTGAATTTAGAGGCTATTACCAGCTAAATGGTACTCTGCCACACTGTGTGTGTGTGTGTGTGTGTGTGTGTGTGTAAAGTAATCCTCTGTGTCTTCCATATTTGTAGCTAAGAGTGTGTGTTTTAAATTTGACTAAACTTTCATCAGCCTCTTGGCGAAAAACAAGCAAACAAAATGCTAAAGTAGCCTAGAGGTTGTGTAAGAGTGTGTATGTATGTACTGCTGTGTGTGTGTGTGTGTGTGTGTGTACATCAGTGTTGTTTCTGTGCGTAAAGCAGCAGTAGTAGTTGTTGTGGTATCAGCCAGTGACTGCCAGCTGCTGCAGAGCGATAGAGAGACCTTTAGTTTACACCACTCTCTCTCTCTCTCTCTGCCCTGAGGATATGTGTGTGTGTGTGTGTGTGTGTGTGTGTGTGTGTGTGTGTGTGTGTGTTAATACTGAATGTGTGCACTATATAAACAACCAGGAGGGAAACAATTACACAGATGCAGAACAACAGCCAGAACCTTCATTGTCTACAGGCGCACACACACACACACACAGTCACTCCAGTCTAAGCAAACGGTGTCACTTCCTCACGTTGTGTTTGAGGATAAATCAGTGGCGTGTTATTTAATAAACTAAATAAAGTTTTATTAACTAGCGAGAAGATCTTTGAGGTTTTCCCCCTCCAGACACGCTTAACTCTGCTTTGAAAAATAATTTGTGTCTGAACTTTTTTTGTGGGAAAAAAAAAACAGATTAATTACCTCGTTAAATTTTATTTGGAATTGCATCAATAAATCCTGAATCTATGAATATGCAAATATTGCTCATTTCAAAAGTTTAACTGCTGGACACGAGGTGTTTGACTGATGCAGTTCTCAGTGTGTATGTGCACTGTTTCAAGTTTCCACGTCACACTTGTTTAATGTCGGGTTCAGACTGCACAATATTTTTGTCTGTTCAGAGTCACTGTGTCAGATTAGACGATAACAGAGGCATAAATTCTTGCTGTGACTCGGCTGAGAGACATGACAGACTACATGTTGGTCCCCGACCAATCATAGCTTGCCATGTTTCACCGCCTGCATGATGTCATCGGGAAGGAGGTGACCGACATCCAGGAACAAGAATGTAAACAAGCAATGGCATCTGCAGCGGTGTGAGTGTGATACAGGCTGTCTTGTGTTCAGAAAAGCCAAAAAAAAATAGAAAAAAAACCCCGACTGTGACCTTTTCCTCTGTCTCACAGCTCCACCTCGCAGAACCAACAACATCATTCCTCTTTCGCTTCGCCATGTTTACAGTCGAAGAGCGCTCTGTGCTCCTATCGATCAACGTCACCAACGTCAAAAACACGTTTGTCTTTCTGTCTGGACGTCAGGAGGCCCAGATGTTCCCATTTTCATTCCCATTATAAGGCTGATATCCCGTAGTCTGAATTCGGCATAAGTTGCATACTGCACCCTGACTGGCTCCAAACATGCTGTAACGTCACAAAATCATCTTGTACGTCCAGGTGTTAAAACTGAGATTTAAAGTGAGCACAGAGAAAACAAACTCTGCACGTCCATCATCCTGCACAGCGAAGCTCAAACAGCCACCTGCAGAACAAGTGGAGGAGTGGAGGGGCACTTTAAACTGTGATAACATGGAAAATTTGGCCAAATTTCACCTAAAACTTATGACCAGGATCCTGGTTTTCATGTAAACTCAACTCAACACTTTGGTAGGGAAATAAACAGTTCTCCAGGAGAAATCCAGCTGTGGAAATCAGGTTTCTTTAATCCCCTACCCCGATTACAGTAACCAGGTGGCATTTACACGCTTACTGGAGAAAGCCAACTGTAACCCAGGTACTTAAGTGCATGTAAACACAGTGAGGAAATAGTAATAAGATATCTGAACGTACAAACAGGAACTTCTAAACCTCAGGGAGTCAGTTACAAGCTACAAAAGCACTGAGAGCTTTTAAAACCAGCTTTCTATCTGGTCACAGCCACATGTGTTGAGCCACCCCGGCTTGGCTTGCAGGTCAGTGCAGTTATCCCCCGCTGTGAGGCCAAAGAGGAGTCGGGCTCTACCTGGCCCATGAACAGACAGGTTAGAGGACCTCTTTCAGTTCAGCATGAGCTCAGCAGAGGGGGGACACAGGGAGCAGAGGGAGGTTAGAGCAGCCGACGCAGCACCGTGTCATTATGTCTCCTCAACGTGAAGCTCTGCAGTTATTAGACTGTCCCGGTAATTATAAAAGAGCTGCTGTAACGTCTGATAATACGGGAGAGGACACCAATTATGGAGAGGTTCGTCGCAGGCACTGCAGGTAGCACTTTTCTATATTATAGCCGTGTGTGTGTGTGTGTGTATGTGAGTGTGTGTGTGTGTGTGTGTTTCATCCAGCCTGTGCTAGCTGAGCTATCTGACAGGGCAGATTGTGATTTTTAGCTGAGCAGCGCTAATCTCCTGTTACAATATGAAGCCCTGATTACACCACTGCACACTGTGGGAACCAGAGAGACTGTGTGTGTGTGTGTGTGTGTGTGTGTGTGTGACAGGGAATATAAGGGGGCAGATAAGAGGTGAGGACGAAAGATATAGAATTAAGTTTAAAAGAAGAAGAGGAGAGTATGTGTGTTATAGAGGCAAGATGAGGTTATCCTGGGTTGTCTCACACACACACACACACACACACACACACAAAGCTAACAGCACAGTGTGTACAGTAGGGATGTTGTGACTATGACATGCCTCTGTACTGTCCTGTGTTGAGATAACAACGCTAGAATAGTGAGTTGGAGGAAGCACAGAGGCCTGGACAGGAACCGCTGAAATGAATAGGTCACACACACACACACACACACACACACACACACACACACACACTAGATTAAATAGTTGTTGACTCATACTGCTGTTAAGGAACATTTTGGGCACAAATCTGATCTGAAGCCAGAGCAGCCGTTTCCTGAAATCCAGGAGATGAAGCGATGATGATAACGATGATCACGGTGTCGTACACTTCCTGGACAAGAAGCTGCATGTTGATCTCTCCAAAGATGTGTTCACACTGAACAAGAAGCTAATTTTAGCAGGAAGCTAAATCAACGTGGAAAGAGGAGAAATTCGTCCGTCCGATCCCATTTTCTAACATATCTGTTCTTTTTCCTGGCCAAACAAAACGCTTAGTGGAGCTTAAATTCCCTCATGTTTATATAAATGTAGTGATTGTGTGTTTTGGCGTCGGTCACCGTCCAGTTCTTCCACCACATGTTTCTCATCGTCACATCTGTTTTCTCATTCAAATGTCATTGTCCATATTACTGTCACTTTACTGTTACTGTTACTTTAATGCTTTATCCCAACAGCTTCCCCACACAGCGGTTCATCTTCGACTGTGACCACCCACGATTTCCTGTCCTGGGTGGCCTTTTCCTTTCATTGTTCCTAATAGTTTTTTCTTGGTAGTTTTCTCCTTTCCTGTATTGAGTGTGGCGTACGCACTCTGTCAGGTATGTTGAGAAGGCTTGTCATGTTTTACTGTGCTGCATCTTTAGGAGTCGTGGCTGACTGTCAGTTAGGCAGGCTCTTCCTCTGCAGACATGCTTATGAGCTATTTAAATTATAAAATACAACATGAATTTATCTGCCAGGGCTCCATACCAGTTTTACTCTCTCTCTTCATTAACAGGCTTTTAGCAGAGTCACTACATGTCTCATAAGTCGGGCTACTTTTTAACACAAGGCAAACATCTGTATGTGAATGGATGGAGGAGAGTGTAAGTTTTGATTGATGGGACATTCAAAGCCTTAGTAATTAATAAATAATAATTATAAATGAATAATAATTTTGTCAGTCTTCTAATTCTTATACTTCTATTTGGGGGTTAATCATGCTCTAAGTTTTGGAGCTACAGTTCCCATAATACACTGGGGGATGTAAACAGGAAGTATAATGAATTATGCTGAGGGCTACAACTTGAGCCCTGTTTTTTAAGCCAGTATTTGTTTATATTTTGGCCCCTCATTCATTAAAAGTATGCCGAATTAGCTGTTAGCACTTCCTGTTTGTATTGTACCCATTGATGTACTGACAACTATCACTGAAATACTTTGATACTGAAGAAAACTCAAAAACGTGATGATTCTCAGGCAAGTTCTGGAGTTATTTGGAGCGTCTTTATTCTATGATTTCTAAGTGGATTTCTGGACATTTAATTCAGGACGGACACTGGAGATAATGATATACTCATAAAGTGAAAGTCACACTGAATCTAAAAATATGCATTTCATGTTTTTGTGTTCAGACTTGACTGAGTTATGACTCAGAAGAAGGAGCGTGATTTTTGCGGCCATCAGGCACAATACATGTATTTAAATACAATATCAAAATGAAACTTGCCCATCAATTCACAAGTACGGCTTCGTTATCGTGCCAATACTGTATCTGAGACTTGGTACTGATACCAAAATTACTCTCTTTTCAATACCTTACTTTGAGAAAGGTAAACATGTTTTTTTTCCCAAAACAAATTCCCAAATGTGAGTATTTTCTGCTTTTCCTCTGTTTGATATCATTTTTAATGTTTGGGTTTTGGGCTGCTGGTCGTACAAAACAAAAAGACGTTTGAAGACGTCCCAGTGGGCTGTGAGAACTTTTAATGGCCATTTTTCACAATTTTCTGACATGATAAACACATAATCTCTTGATTAATAATTGTTAGTTGAAGCCCTGCCGAGCTGCCTTTGGCCTTCGGACTGTTCTTTCTCTGTATGTTCTGCTGTTTGTGAGATTTAATCGGCTGTTTTTCTCTCCAAGCACTCTCATTGCAAAAAAGAAAATTGGTCCTTCAATTGACTTGTTCTTTTCTGGGTGTAAATATAGACACACACACAAACTCCCAGGGTGATGTCTGTTAGATAGTTTGCCGATTTTTCAGAAGGCTAGAGAGGAAGGGAAGGAAAACAGGGAGGTCAGAGAAGACCTTTCATTTGTTGGCGAGTAAAGAGGAGGGAGGAAGACGAGCTGGGAGCGAAGGAGCACAGAGGAGGAGAAGGTCAGGGTAGGTTTTCCTTTGAAGACCTCTGCTCCAGGAGAAAACAGAAGCCGAATTGAAGAGAGGAAGGTGACAAGTGACTGGGAGGAGAGAGGAAGCAGCAGCACGCTGACCGCTGTGCAGGAGCTGCAGACCCCCCGAGAGAGGAGGCCAGAACAACACACATCATAAAATATGAATTAAATATGAACCAACATGGGATTTTTGGCACTGCAGAGTCTTAGAGGTTATACAGAGAGAGCTGCAATATACAAAAAAACAGGCAGTGTGGCCGTCCCGTGGGTGGAAACACCACGAGCAAAGACGAAAACACTGTAGAGAAAGACATCCGGCTGAGCCGATGAGAGGACGAGCAACAACACTTTAGATACACAAAACCTTCAAAACCTTCATGTAGATGTTCGTTTACTTTCTTTTTGCAAGTTTAAAAAATTCCATTGATTCTTAATTTTAACCAGAAAGTCTCACTTGTTTTCTCTTGTCTCTCTCTCGTGGTCTGAGCCGAGGGGTTTTTAAATATTTACACCTTCAATGATTGATTTCTTGGCCACTTGGGGGCAGCAGAAACAAGCTGTGAACACAACACTGACATATCATCGCCTTTAAAGTTGATAGTGAACTAATTTGCGTTTTTAGGGCAACAGCTGCTAGGCCCCATCTTAACTTAACCATTTCTCACGCCTTCATCGCATCACGCCTTTTTACCTGCCTGAACCAAAAATCTATTGATCGACTCCAGATGGTACAGAACTCAGCTGCCAGGCTTTTAACCAGAACCAAGAATCATGATCACATCACTCCTGTTTTAGCCTCTTTACACCAGCTCCCAGTATGTTTTAGAATAGATTTTAAGAATTTACTGATAACTTCTAAGGCTCTTCATGGCCTCTCTCCCTGCTATACCTCCAACCTCTTAGTACCGTACTTTGAGATCCTCGGGCAGAGGTCTTTGTCTGTTCCAGAGGCCCGGCTGAAAACTAAAAGGGGACGGAGCGTTTGCAGTCGGGGTCCCGAGGAAATCAGGTCGGCTGAGTCAGTGATCTCCTTCAAGTCCCTTCTTAAAACATACTTTTATAGTAAAGCCTTTCCTGATTATACTTGAGTTTTCATTTTCTTTTATTTGCTATTCTTGCCTTTTCCTACACTGTACTGGCATGTGTTTTCTGGGGATTTTATGACTTGTCTGTTTTATTTTGCTGTCTTTGTGAAGCACTTTGCAACGTGGAATTTGATATATATATATAAAGATTATTATTATTATTATTAATTATAAAACAGCTGCTGCTGAAAACAAGGTTACGAGAGCGGTGAAGCGAATCTAAACATTAAAGTTGTAGGCCATAAAAACAAAACAATGAGCTGAAAGAAGATATAAAACTCAGCTTTAATGTAACAGGCATTATGCAGGTTTGAGTTAATGCATCTCCACCTCTAAATTACATTATATGTATATATATATATATATATATATATATATAATCTCCAGTCATATTAACAAAAGATTATGTTATATTAAAGAATCTTTAGCTGAATAACATAATTTCAACATATCTTTCTTTCATATAATGTAATTACGATATCATAACTTACTAATCAGATTTCAATCAGGTTAAATTTTAATTGTATTTAAATCAATAAACCCCTTTTTGTACATAGTTCAAGAGTACAATATCTGGCTTTAAAGAAAGACCTGTCAGCACAGTGAAATCAAATTTAAACACTAAAATCAGTTTAAACAGAAACGTGATAAGATATTAAGATAAATGAGCTCCATACAGCTACAGTCGAATGGTTGTTAGTGTTGCTCAGTTTGTTTCATCACATTTAAATTCTAGTTTTTAGTGAGGAAGCAGAGAGAAGCGTCTCTTTAATAAGCAGAAGTCAAAGTTGCATTATTGAGAAGATTTCAACTTGGAATATGAAGTGAGATAGACACAAAGCACCGCAGGGTCTTTTAATATAAAGTTTCTCCTTCATTTCTCCTCTACAACTTGGCAGGCGATAACAGCTGGATATTAGTTTCCTGCTGAGGATTTCATATATCATATCATTACTGCACTTTGTTATCCGAGTATTATCTTCAATATGGACTATTACGTAATATCTCACACAGGAACAAACTCTAGATTTCTCTCTTTATCCCTCGCTCTGCCACACTTCAACACAGTCTGAATATCACACTTTTTGAAAGTGGAGATCATTTTTTGGGGTTGATGCAGCTGAGACAGTCACCATGAGGTTGACATTTGTAGTTCTGAATGAACTGTAAAAAGTACTCCACACATTTAGCATTGCACTTCAGTTTAATAACAATAAATAAATAATGATAATTTGATTCCACGCATCTTTCTTCCTTGTCAAAACATGGCGCCTACATTACCCACAATGCAACTTGACCGGCGGCAGTTTGGTTTGGACATTTGGGTGTGTTATGCTATTAGCGGCTAATGTAGCCTGCAGCAGAGAGGAGCAGCGGCTGCAGAGGTCTGTCAGCTCACTTCTTTCTACACCAACAGACTGTTTTCATCTTCAGCCCCAACCGACGCTGACTCAAGTGACATCACTCGAGGACATTTATCAGACTCCACACAGCTCAACTCTGGAGACACTAAAGGCTTTAAACTACTTGTTTCACATACGCAGTAAAACTACCCGAAATCCCTTCTCCTTTAACTATTCATCTAGCGCCATCATCAGGTCAAGATTTCACTTTGGTTTATCAGCCTCAGCTGTACTTTGTGTTCAACGCTAGTTAGCAAATGTTAGCATGCTAACACGCTAAAAGGTGGTGAACATGGAAAACACTATACTTGCTTAACATCTGTATGTTAGCATTGTGACTATGTTAGCGTTTAGCTTAAACAGTGCTGTGCCTAAGTTCAGCCTCACAGAGCAGCTAGCATGACTGCAGACTCTCAGTCTTGTTGTTTTATTTAATGTCCACTTGTATTCTAACACTCAGTTTGTATGTTTTTTGAGCTGCACGTCTTACTTTGATGTCACTGAGTGGACGACTTAAACTACTGAACTAAACAGTTGCACCAAACCTTCATTTTTCTGTTCAAAATTAAATTAAGGATTTACTTTTCGCAAGGAACCTTCTTAAAAAAATATTTATTAGATGAGAAAAAGTTGTTAGTAAGAGATTTCAATATGTATGTGATGTAAGTAATTTAAAGTTACCATAGTGACAGTACTGCAGGCCTGTTTTTGCCTGTGAAACTACTAAATATACTCTTTTATTTCAGCTACAGAGACAAACAGATAAAAGATCATTAAAGGTCAAACTGGAAGTTAGTCTGACCCACACGAAACTTCACAAACTTTGCTTTGTTGCTAATGATGTTTTTGCAACAGTTCACAGATTTTAAGAAATTTCCCTAAAGATTAAAAAGCCCTCTGAGTGCATATCTCTGCCTGCACATTGCTCATTTTCTGTCATTAAAGCAACATATATAGTTTTTTAAATTCTAGTACGAGCAGAAGTTCATGAGAAAATAGTGAAACATGTTCAGGAATGTCCTACTTTGCAAAACAATCCTGGATCTCCACCAGAAATGAATCACTTTTTAAATCTTTCCAGACCAGATATCACTGGAATTTATCCAGTTTTTGGAGATAAGCTGCTAATTAACCCTAACCCTGACAGAGAAACAACGAGGAGAGCACTGGGAGTGATTTTGTGCAACTCAAGTTTCTATTCTGGAGTGTTTTTCTTTTAAGGAAAATCTTAATAAAAGACTAATATTGTAATCCTGCCTGTCTGCCTCTCAGTCTGTCTAGTCTGAGAGGCAGACAGGCAGGCTTCTTCTTCTCTGCCATCTGCTGTTTTCACTCCCATCGTCCCTCCTGCCGTCACTTCCATTCTCAACTTTCCTGATAACAAACCAGGACCCTTTTCTTTTCTTTTTACACTTCAGTGGTCCGAGGCTGCTCTCAGTCCTTCCAACTTCTCCGTTATCTGTTGGTTTACTTGTGTCTTCTCTTCTCTCCTCTCACTGCCTTTATCTCTCTGATAGAGTAAGCCCCGTGTTTTCCATCCAACTGTCTCAACAAATTCAAACAAACCTCAGAATTTTTGTAGAAAACCAAATGTCAGTTTGGTGCTTTGTTTTTGTCGTCTACAGTGTGAGTTGGTCACATTTCCAACTCATATGTGAGGACACAAATAAACACTTGATAACGTGCTGCTGATTGTTACTTCTTATAAAGTAATGAGCCACTGTAATCATATCTTCTTGTAACAGAGTGGAGCATCGCTGTAACAGAGCGCTGCAGGGATGACGTATTTTTGTAGTCCAACCAGGAAGTTAGCATCGCCCTGGTTCCCTCCACAAAAAGCCAAATGGGATTTTTCCATTGGATTTTGGATTATTGCAGAAAACAAAAGTTTATGATACTTACATGTTTCACACGTTTTTAAGACACGTAAAAGCTTCAAAACTCACGAGTGGAGTATTTACTGACATACTTTATGTTGCAGAACAAAACGCTTGTGTTAACCACAGACCTTGTTTCAGGCATCAAACCAAAAACCCATTCAAGAAACCCACTGACTTCCAGATGAGGGAAGATGGGAAGATGCTAACTCATTTGAGGTTTCAGGACTCGTTCCTGCAGAACTCTATAAGCTCCATTTTTGTAACATTATTAAAACAACCGATCTAAAGCTGGATTTATGCATTTGAGCATGAGGGTGTTGCAGCGTAACCTCCATAGTTAAGGGCGCTGAGATGCAGGAGTCTACATAATTTTCTGCACATCTTCCCTTCCACGATTTCACACAAAGAAACTGTAAACATGACTAAAAAAAACACACTGAAAATCTGATAAATAAACAGCTGCACAAAGTTCACAGAACAAACACTCTCAGGTTTTGATCCATTTTGCTGCATCGTAAATATATAAAATCTACTTCATGTAATTATAAAAACACTATGGCTATAAATAACACTGTGTGTGCGAGTGTGTGTGTGAGTGAGTGAGTGTGTGTGAGTGTTATGAACTTTTCAACTGTATCCAAGTGTGTGTGTCTGATTGTGTGTGTGTTGACTAACCCATTGGGAGAGAGAGAGAGAAGAATTGGTCATTTTCTCAGGCCTCTATCTGATCTATCGTCTTGAGAGGTGGACACACACACACACACACACACACACACACACACACAGCAGAAAGTCAAAATCCAATTATGGAAGTAGCTGGAGGAAAAGGTTACTCCTCTCTCTCTCTCTCATTGGTTGCAATTCCCACTTTTCTCTCTCATTTTTCCCCATCCATCTCCCGCTTTCCTTCTGTCCTCCTCTTTCTCTTTTTCGTCTATCTCTGCCTCCAACCCTCGATGTCTTTCCCACCTCCCCATTTTCTCTCCTCCGCCTTCGCCATCAAGATAGCGAGACGAGGACGAAAAACTCTGTCCAGAAACCAGCAAATGAGGACAGAACAGAAGAGCAACAAGACAACACTGAGGAAAACACACTGTAAGAAAGATGAAAAGCATTTATTTATTCATGTGTTGTGTAGGACTGGGTGTTCTTCAATACTAGTCCTGATGTCTGAGTTTCAGTAACAAAATATTTTTTACATTTAAAAAGAAGAAGCCTAATTTCTCAGATGTTAAGTGTTGTTCAAACATAAGCAGCTGAACAAGAACTTTGCCTAAATAAAACAGTCTAGTATTGTCAAAAAGTGTATAATAATAAATCAGGAACTGTCTTATCAAAGAATAAATTCACAAGATCACTAATCTGGCATCAGTTTTTGCTGCATCTTTTGCTACAGACACATTTTGGTTGGTACAAAAAAAAAAAAAAAAACACTCAGAGCTTCGATACTAGAGCTGTCACTGTTTCAAAAAGTCAAATTCTAACAAATTCAACAAACATATTTCTGTATGTGTTGAAACTGTGGTGCGACTTGGAATTTTATACTGTGGCTCCAGTTCTGTCATTATTCTGAAAACGTTCCCACGAAACAGGCCGCATATCCTTACATATGAATCTTGCTATCTTATGGCCTTTTTACGAGGTTGTACAGTCGAGTTTGTTCACTCGTATCTGCGGCCTCTCTTGGGTTGCAGCTTGCAGGTGAGTCCTCGGCAAACAGTCTTATCTTTGCTGGTAATTTTGCGATCTAAGGTGTAGAACCCAAAATACTTCCACTCCCTGCTTCTCAGACGCTTCGGCATCGGGATTATCCGATCATACGGCTTTTCTTGCTGGTGTCCTCCTCCATTTTTATTTATTAGCTTAGTTAACTGATGCAACAGGTCAAGATGATGAGAACGCCCTCTGCTGGTTGACTACTACCTCAAACAACGTTTGTAGACTGCAGATTTTGAATTTAAACAGTTCATTACAGTTCGAATATTACATTTTTTCCTACGTTCGAATTTCAAATAAAAAGTGACATCCCTATTTGATACCCAGCTCTGATATATAATTATTAAAACCTACAAAGACTAAAAGCCCCATGCATATTCTGATTTCCACCAACACACAGATTTTTTTATTCTCGACAATCAAAAAGGAGCTGCTGAACGAGAGACAATTACCCCTGAAATCCTGTAAGAACACACTTTCTTGCGTGTTCCTGAATCAAAACATAAACAGACGTCCATCCGAAACAGTTTCGCTGCAGGAAAAATATTAAATCTGGATGAGACGGTGAACGGAGAGATGAGGGAAACACCGACTGCAAACTGTGTCTTAACCATGGTGAGTCTTATATCACAGCTCTGAGGCAGGATTGACAAAATCAAATAACAGACAAAAGACAAAAAAAAAAATCTACAATAAATTTCCAATCAGTCAAACTGGATCATCCGTCATAGCGGAGGTGGACCACACATGTGATTTTTAATAAAAGTACAACACCGGCCCTGTATATCGGTTTCATCTCAACTCCCATAGGTGTTCTTATTTAATTTACTTTTCATCACCTCTCTCTTCTTCACCCTCTACTTACCCTTTCTCACCCTGCAACCTTATCTTTCCTCCTCATATACTCTCGCTTTCTTCACTGCTTTCTCTCCTCTTCACCCCGTCGACCTTTCATACTTGTTCACTCCGGGTTTAATTTCAGCTCGTCTCTTACCTGTCCTTGCCCTTTTCTTTCCATCTCGCCCTTTTCACTATCTCTCACCATCTTTTCCCACTCGGTTTCTGAATCTCATTCCTCCTCCTCCTCCTCCTCCTCCTCCTCCCTTCATTCCTCTCTCAGGTTACCTTTGTAGGAAACTATGAGAGGCTTGGAGATGGGGATGGGGGATAAGGAGGAGATAGACAAGTCAGATGGAAAGATATAGAAGAGGTAGAGAGGAGGCTGCTGTGGGGGAGCTTTGATATGAGCTATCTACCCCCTATGAGGCGCCACATGGGACACAATTCAAACTGAA
Source organism: Macquaria ambigua (assembly GCA_008360985.2). Classification (NCBI taxonomy): domain Eukaryota; kingdom Metazoa; phylum Chordata; class Actinopteri; order Centrarchiformes; family Percichthyidae; genus Macquaria; species Macquaria ambigua. The sequence goes on along the minus strand of VMKM01002162.1, from coordinate 15,574 downwards.
CTGGGCTCATATAGATTTTATCTGTAACACCATAACATCAGCCATAACACCATGACCACTGACTGGTCATAATGGAAGATTATCTTGTTACAATGGCACCTGTCAGATATATATATATATATATATATATATATCTGACAGGTGCCATTGTAACAAGATAATCACTGTTCCTCCATTATGACCAGTCAGTGGTCATGGTGTTATGGCTGATCGGTGTATAGAGAGCTGTTGGTAAACAGTCCAAACAGAAATGGGTCAAGTTCAGCAGAGCACCTAATTTGTCTCCATTAGCAGCCAGAGAAGCATGAAGCCGCTCATTTCCTGCCGTGTCGACTGCCAACAACTTCCTTTTCTCTGCTGAAGTGAGGGAATCTTTCTCAGGAGGTCACGACCTCTCGAGGAGGGGAACTGACTCTCGAAGCTGGTAACAACACAGCTTTCATGGGCCTGGCATGTGATGAAGGGGTTTTAAAGTCTGTACCATCGCCTTTAATAGATCATTCCCACTTAAAATGAACTTTGACAGACTTACAGGAATACTTTTAAATCAGCAATTACTACACCAAAAGACCCGTTACGCCTTAATGGGCGCTACATCTGTAAACGTTATAAATACCAAAAGACTGAATCAGATTCTGTTTTAGTCCCCCTTTAATGACTCACACCAAAAATCTCATGTTTGCTTTTTACAGTATATGTTCCTGTATGTTGCAGACTGACTGAATTAACCTACTCTTCTGTAGCTAGTCTATTATCCCAGAAATAATCATTTTAAGAGCTCAATCTGAATAAAAATGTCCTGTAAAAACCAAAGTTGTTAATAAACTGGCTTATTCTGAAAGAAATCATTCAGCAGATGAATGTTTGCCACACTTCCTCCAGTATCTATACTAGCATGCACCAGCTTGATGCGTAGTAGCTGTATTTCTGTGGTAGTTTCCAGGAGATTATAAAATCACTGCAGGTGACTCACCTCGTCACGCTGATGAACCACAGGTGCAACACAACAGTTTGTCCCGTATAACACGCATTAGTAAACCAAGCAGAGCTCAGTGCAGCTCCAGGATTGCTCATAATAAGAGAGCCGAGTTTTGACTTGCACACAGATAAAATGATGACAAACTTTTTTCCTAAAGCGATCATTTAAACGCTAACGCGGGAACAGAATTTTTATTACTTTAATTTTGTGTTTTGGTGTCAAAACTTTACTTAAAGATATAGTTTGTCCTGGTTCTTTGCGCTGCTTGTGTTTTGCTTCATGTTACTTTTAATAACTCTTGACTACCTGATTACACAAAGAGAAACACTATTGATTCAGACACTACTGTCTCTCCTGCACGTCACCAAAAAAGGTAAACTGTGGTAGAAACAAATCCCAAATGAGAAGACAGAGACGTGGAAGGTCACGAGACACAAACTAAAACCCTTTTGGATCTTAGTTGGAGTTAATCTCCTCTTCCTCGATATAATCTGTAAAAATAAGTTTTTTTAAATTATTATTATATATATTATATCACCAATGAGTAGATGTTATGTGAAAGGAGGAGCTCATAGTGACAAAAGCACAGATGATTATCACCCAACTCTGCAGGTCCCCTCAACTCTTTGTTTTTTTAGCTTCTTTCAGCTCACTGTTTTGGTTTTCGGGCCTGCAACTTCACCGTTTTCATCAGCGTTGTTTCCAGAAACCGCTGAACACTACCTGCAACTATGCAGCTAAATAGCCAAATTATTTTTCTCAGGAGCTCGTGGCGACCAAACTGGAACTAATACTGGACTTAAATTCATCAGGTGGCCAGAAACACAGCTCCAAATGAAAGTTAATGTTGCTCTGTGTCTTCTGGCTGTGTAAATAGGAAGCTGCTGGCTAACACGTTCATATTAACATATTAACTTAATAAAGTGATAATCTGTCAGTGGTGTGTTTACAGCTCGTTTCAGTTGTCCAGAAGTGGCAGAAAGAAATTAACTAATGCCTCTTTAACCCTTTGAGCTCTGCATTAAAAATGGTCTGCCAGTGCCTACATTGGTGTTTTTGCTTATTGTGATGTCATTTCCTGGGAGTACCTTCAAATCCTTCATATCCCTAAAATCTGTACAACCTAAAAGCTAAAAGGCTGTAAGTCAATAAGCCATAATGACTGATAAAATAATTCAAACTGTGTCATAAATTAAAACCACGCCACCTCGCGTTGTCACCACGTTTTGCACCACACGTAACGCAACATAATGACATCATCAACCTGCGACACGAGCGTACAACGTGATGACACGAAAGACAGGAGTCTTAGCTTTCAGGTGCAAAAAGAATGAACGCTCGAGCTTTTACGGTTTTTATTACTTTTATTTATTTTATCAATTCAAACAGGATTATGCAGCAACGATCTCCGTTTTCAGAGGGTTAGAAATAAAAACGAACGGTAATATTTAAAGGCAGGTAAGACTGAAGGACACTTTTTTGAGTTTAGATGAAACTAATGATGACAATGAGGAGATAAAGTAAATACTAACAGTGATATGTGATAAAGAAACAAGCATAACGCCCCTCGTCAATCTACAATAACCAGAAGAGTTTTTAATAACAGCAGCAGGACGTGTAACGAGACAACAACAGAAGATCGTGACGCGCTGAGGGATGATTTGTGAAAATAATGTGTTTACACATTTGGGAGAAAATGGGATAATCAAGAAAACAACTTTAAAGAGCACATTTCCATATCTATTACGTCTCCTTAATGACAACAACAGGCGGTTTTATTGACAGCGGAGTGTAAATGTTCCTGTTCTCGTGCAGCGATGTAGATTAGATCTTTGCTCTCTCTGACTTCCATTAAACTCGCTCTGTAGGGATCCATCTCACTCAATTGATTTGACTTGATGGGTGAGCTTTTTGAATTAAAAATGATAATCCCCCCCCCCCCGACTTCTTCTCTCCCCCAAATATGCAGCGAGCGTCTCTGCACTGCTGAACTTCACAGTAACTTCAAGAAAGAAGTTGGTGTCAGTTTTCCTTCTGGATGGCCGCGGAGAGATTGAGGTTACCAGCTCTGGAGGAGGGAAATCGACCTGTTAAAGGGAGTTTTTAAAGAGTGGAAACAATGTCTGAGAGGTCAAAGGTCACGGTTTGTTTCACGGAGCCTGTCTGGGACTCAGCGGGGGTCTTTTGTCTTCGCTAAACCGCCATCTGACATATTTGACATCAAGAATGTCTGCGTTGTGAGTGTTTTGTCTCTGTTTCTTTCTCCCCGTCCATCAGACCAAAGACACAAAGATCAGTGTGTGTGTGTGTGTGTGAGAGTGTGTGTGACTGAGCTCTGCGGGGATTCAGGACGATCCGTCTGAAAATGACGATGACAAAATGACAGCTAGAGCTGACAACCAACACACACACACACACACACACACACACACACACACACACACACACACACACACAGTCTGTTCTACTGATACGGCTGCCATTTCTTATCACTTAAGTCGTCTGACAGCCGGGGAAGGAAGAGACAGATGGAAAGAGAAGAAGAAGAAGCAGCAGAAGACGAAGACAGGGAAAAGGCAAGATTGACAGACGACTGACAGACGGACACATGTTGAGGAAAGAGAGACATGAGAGGGAGAGAGTGGGAGGTAGAGAGCCAGACTCTGCCTTTAGCTGACAAGAAAACAGTTTTAATCTCCCAATTATAATCTCTATTAATGCCCCATAAAATGTCAGAAAGCACTGGGCAGCAAAGATTGAGTCGAAGACGCTTCTGCTGGAGATGAAAATGTTTCAACAGGAGCCAAAAAAATCATGTTTATATCCCAAAACTTTATGACTTCATCTCATGAACACACTGAAGGGAAATAAAAACAGGTCTGATGGCTGCAGACTTTAAAGCTGTCTCAATTCACGTTCTTCTGTACTTACACTTAGTATTTTGAGTGCATAAGTGCGTTCACACTGACAAGTATGGCAAAATGCAGTGTACTATAAGTACCCGGATGATGTACTCATAACGGTCAGAAAGTTGAGTGTGGAACGCTGCACACTTCTCACCCTCAACGGTCGCCATCTTGGTTATGTAGCGGAAGGGGAGGGACCACCAACGTATGAAAATGGCGGTCGTGGTTGTGATTGTTACGACTAAAAGTAAAAACACGATCATTTTCATTGATTTTTAATCAAATTTAATTGAAGTAAAGTGAGAAAACAAGCTGGCAGATATTTTGGCGTGCGACAATCGTGGTAAAATGTTGGTGGTAAAGCTCCGCCCGGCTGCAACTCAACATTAAAAAGAAGAAGAAGCAGCGACCAAATGTTACGATCATCAATTCCATAAGTGCAAAACAGCCGTGTTTGATTTGAGACGACACTACCCTGTCGAAATAAACGCACTACACAAGTCAGTACATAGTGTACACAGTGTACTGCATGTGAGTGTACTAACGAGTTGAGACTCAGCGTGAGTTTGTGATGCTATCTCGCTACAGCTAATGTCAGTACAGTTGGTACGTTGGCTAATTATAGTGAATAAACACTCTGCACGAACAGTCAAGTGATCAAATGTTTGTGAATGAAGCGAGGCAATTTTGTTTGTTTCCCTACCAGGTCCGAAATATAATTCTGATGGAGAAATACCTGATCCCTTTATTTTGTATTGATTTATCTCAATAGTTTTACCTAAAACAGTCAAATTTAAAGATTAACATTTTTAGCTTTAAAAAAAGTGTAATTTGTGTGTAATTGCAGAAACAGTTTGTTTTCAGTCACAGTCGTTTGCCATCTGGCAACACAACTAACGAAGGCTTTTTCTTTCACACCTTCAGAGTGTTCATTTTGTATTTTCAAAATCTGGAGAAAACTCAATTTATTATTGGCAACGTCTGCCGAGAGTTTCCTCCACGTTTCAACAAGCTGACTGTGAAATGAAAGGAGAGACACAGTGGAGAAAATGGCACTGGTGATACTGTCCTCAGCAACAAAGCCCAAAATATTGTTTCTGAAGATGTTGATTCAAGTGATTTAATTTTCATTTGCCAGATTTCAGTCCTCCGCAGGAAAACTTCCACACTGATGAAGAGCTTTGCTCAAAATGTCCAAGGAGAAGTTTTTCCTTTTTCCACTGCCCTAATTTTCTTCCTGTTTCCCACTTCACATGTGCAGTGTGTGTGTGTGTGTGTGTGTGTGTGTGTGTGTGTGTGTTGGGGCAGTTTCATCCTGGCCCCCATAAGGGTTTCTAATGACCAATTTACATAATTAACACGCTGAGGCCTGGCAGGCTGCCTCCGCCTCTCTGACACACACACACACACACACACACACACACACACACACACACACACACACACAGTTGTGTGTGAAGTTGACTCGAAGCCAAAAACTCTCTCCTCCTTTCTTGGCTTCTAATCCAGCGTTTACTCTGAATTCCTTCTTTCACTCTTGTTGTCAATATTCTCATTAGACTCTGTGTGTTCTGCCTCTGTGTCTCACTGCTGGAAGGTTTTAACATTTAACCGCCATGACAGTAAAATGTAGAGATTATCTGCCTCAGGCTACATCCACACTAATACGCGTAACTTTTGCTACGTTTACTCCTAGCGTCCACACTACTCCGGCATTTTATTATCCCTAAACCAGAGGCCTTTTAAAACGCTGCTGATGCCATTTTAGTTTGAAAACTCCGGGTCGTGTTCCAGTGAGGACGGGCGGAAACAGAGACGTTTCAAAACGATGACGCAGACGCCCACGTTCACTTCCTGATTATCAGCTACAACGTCTCCTTCCCTGATTCGTCACGCCCCCATCACGTGTTAAGATGATTGTGCACATAAATAAATTAATCACATGATGAGATGTGTCAGGATCTGGGTAGTTTATCACCTTGGCTTAACTTAATTTTCCTGGAGGTAACAAAATAAAGTGCAGGTGGAAAAACAGGCAGAAATACGCGCAGTTGCATAAAGCCGTTAATAGAAAATGCAGCTTCTGTTAAAGTGAGTTTAAATTTAGAGACAGGTGGATAAAGGTTCTGCACCGAACCCTCTGCAGCCTTTTTCTGAACGGTGCATGTGTGTTCATCATGCGGCAAACAACCACAAACACTATTAGAAAGAACCACGAAGCTTTGTTTACACCAAGATGAGTTTAACCCTTTTTAACCCGCCTCTCTTTTGGAGATGGACTGAAATAAATACACACAGACTATTTTCGATTGTTTGACCCTCGCAATGAATTTGGACAAAATTAGACATCTACCACCTTGTTGGGAGATGCCATATTTATTTAGGCTTCACAGCTGCAGACTGAGTCCTGAATTATAACCAGAGTCTGTGTTATATTCATGTAACCTTTCGTTGTACCAGAAGTCCTGGAAAGTTTTACGTTGTGCAGGAAAGAAAAGTTGGTACACAAGTTTTGCAAATAAACTTTACATGTCTTCGTTCAACTTTCCCTCACTGGTGTTTCACTGGGAGCTGCGAGGTCCCATTAAAGTGTAACACACACACACACACACACACACACACACACACACACCCTCTTGCCATCAACTGTGCTCTGTGTGTAGTTTAATGCCAGCAAGCCAGGCAGACTAAGTCAAACAGGAATAGATGGACAGGATGTATTAATCCACCCCAGACACTGAAAGGCTAAATCCATCATAAGGATTAGTTATGAAAAATGATATTTACCCAAAACCCAATCAGCCCAATCAATCTACGGCTCGGCACAGCAAAATAAATACGTAGAAAATTATTTCTGCAGCCTAAAATTTACCCATGTTAGTTTGGGAGATGCCTTCTCCCTCTGCTGCTGTATCACTGTCTGAAATCCTTTTCTGTACTATAATTTAATTTTTATTTTTTTTTGGAAGATGAGTGAGAATTGAAACCATAAATTATGAAGTTTTGATAGCTTGCAAATCTATCAAACTATCAGTGCTTTCAAATCTCAATTAATAACTAATGTAATCACGTTTAAAAAAACAAAAAGAAATGCTGTAGCTGTTGAACTTCAGCAACATTTGCTCATGTTGTAAATGATGGAGATGGACTTAGCATTTTCAACATTTGCAGGCTGATTATTCCTGAAATGGTTGATAATGATTGATGATCTCTACATGAAAGTTGGGCTTCTCGTGTGGCAAGACTTTAAAGCTGCTATAATCAATATTTTAATATCAAAAAATGGGTCAGATCACTGTGAAAGAGGTCGCTCGGGGTGATGAACTCACAGAGAATAGTAATCTGACTCTGCAGCTCCCCTCTGCTTTAGTGTTTTAGCTTCTTCCAGCTCATTGTTTTGGTTTTACGGCTCTTTAACTTTACTGTTTTGGTTCAGTCTCACCGCTCTCTGCAAACAAGCACCAAAAATTCAAAGTACACCACCTGCTTCAAAGCATCAAACTCCAGACAGACAAAGTTAGCAACTAGCTGGTGAATAAATCGGAGCATTTAGCAGCTAAAGAGCCAGATATTTTCCTCAGGAGTCGGTGGAGACCAAAAACAGAGCTGAAAGGAGAGTGAACATTGACTTACATTCATCAGCTGGACTCCAGTGTCGCTCCATGTCTGCTGGAAGTGTTAGCAGCCAGCTTGTTGCTAACATGTTAGCTATAACTACTTTATAAGTCTACTCAGTATCTAGTTTTAAAGGGCAGAAGCAATCCACTGGATTCATGAGTAACAAAACATTGGAGTCATTGTTAACCAAAACAACAGTCCCCTCTAATGACGTATCTCCATCACCGCGGCCCATTTAATGGCTGATGATGAAATGCAATGAAATTCAACTCTTTTGTACTTTTTTTATTTGTGCATTTTACACAACCAGTGTCTGGAGTAGTAGAAATATATTTAAGTAAGATCATTGGGAGACTAAAGACAGTTAATTAGTCATCAGTCAGTATTAATAAATCCATGCTAGCAGGAGCAGGAACAGCTAATTTTCTGCGCACCAGGAAGGGTTGTCAACCAGCCACACAGATCCAAAAAGCAGGACGAGTGTCTGAAAACACTTGATGACGTTCAAATCTCACTAAATTAAACTGTTGTTTAAACTCTGACAGCCATATTTATACAAGGTAATGCTACATTTTTAGCCATAAAAGTTATCTTAACCATTACTCCTCTAATACCTCAATTAAAACCCCATCACCACTTCAATCTGCTGCTTCAACTTTGGTTTTGTTTTCCTCCTCCGTCACTAACAGTCAGTCAGTCAGTCAGTCAGTCAGTCAGTCAGTCAGTCAGTCAGTCAGTCACAGTCAGTCAGTCATCATCATTTCTTCAGACTGATAGTTTATAAAGAGAGAAACGGCGTCGAGGCTCCGCCAATGCAAACACAATTTACTGTGAAGAAAAAAGGGGAGTGTGTGTGTGTGTGTGTGTGTGTGTGTGTGTGTGTGTGTGTGTGTGTGTGTGTGTGAGTGTGTGTGTGTATTGACTCTCACAGTGAGGGGTGTGTCTGGTGTTGTATTTCCAATCTGTAGTCTGAATGTGCGAGTCCAAGAACACACTTGACTGCCATAATGAGGTACTCTCAGTACTTTCTCTGTGTGTGTGTGTGTGTGTGTGTGTGTGTGTGTGTGTGTGTGTGTGTGCGCGCGAGTGTGAGTGTGTGTGTGTGTGTGCAAACAGACTGAACCCAGAGCTTTATGGGCACCAAGGGAGGGGTGAAAGAGAGAGTGAAGAAAAAAGGGATAAAAGTGAACAAGAATCCCTGGAGTTCCTCCTCCTCCCCCCTTTTATTCCTCCTCTCTCGCCTGTACCAACATGTTCCTGCCCTTCCTCCTCCTCCTCTTCATCCTCACCTCCCCCCCTTTTCAACTGCCCTCTTTATCTCTCTTCTTCCTCATCTTTCTCGCTGCTGAAACACAAAACCCTTGTAATCCCCATGATCCAGGCCGGTCCGGAGGGGAAGGGGAGAGACGACGAGCGAGAGGACAAATGCATGAGAGTAATGTGAAGAGGAAGAGGAGAAACAGTGAAAATACACAATAATTCAACAAGATATCTTATCACATTTGAAGTATTTAAACTCCAGACTGCAGTTAAGATTTAAAACTCCTATAAACAAGCAAGACGACTCTGTCGGGGTGGCTGCTAATCTACTGGTCCTCATCAATTTCTACATGAAAAGAAAATATGTTAATATCAAACCCCAAAGTTGCCATAAACATTCATAAACGCCTTATATACTTCAACATATCTCCTACAAGTCAGGATCTTAGGATTCACGACCACCTGCAGCCAGACGGAAAAGAATAAAAGAGTAAAGTTTCCATCCTGAGCTGCGAACTCAACGCAACGATCCGACAAAGCAAACTCGAGTTTTAGAAGCAGTTCGGGCTCTCTGTTCACGTTTAATGGAGGTCCCGCCCAGAGAGATGAAACCGCTGATGAGCTGTGATTCAGACAGAAGAGCTGTGACGAGAACAAAGCCTCCTCTTCCTCTCCGAGAGGTTTGGTTTACATCAGAGCGGCCTGAGAGAGTCTTTGAGTCGTCGGCGAGACGGCGAATGAAGTCCACCTACTTCACACTGCAATTTATTTCAGGGGGGGGAGCGGACGGGTATTTGGCGGCAGACAAAAACCCATCAGAGCATAGCTATCAGGTGGCTTCAGGACACAGAGTCATCTACTCACTCGCTGATAATAAGAGTCTGTTAGCTCCTTTTCTCAATCCAATCATGACGTGATTTAAAGGCAGCAAAGCGTCTCAGGCCACTAAAACTATTTACATCACATTTTCTCCTGATTTCTGTCGCCAGCGCTCAGAGCTGTGTTGGTGTGTGTGTGTGTGTGTGTGTGTGTGTGTGTGTGTGTGTGTGTGTGTGTGTGTGTAGCAGTCACCTCCGGGCACCAGAGCTCTGCTAGAAAAGAGTGATTTTAACACCAACATCTCACACTGACAATACTTACTCCGGATGGAGAGAAGAACAAATCCCACTGTTTTTTTGGGCAGTTGACTTGTTTTCAAGAGTAAAAAAGAGGTAATAAACAGTACGGCACGATCAACTGCCATCGGCGAGCAGGAAACCAGACATATTTGAATCGCTTTTTGCCCATCCTGTAAAATACCACAACTAATAGCCAATAATAATCCTCTCCCGACAGACTCTCAGAAACTCTCCGTCCGGCAGGAAGCTTGGAAATAGGAAACCTGTTTCATCTGCAGCTGGCCTCACCGACAAGACCCGGGACCCCCACTGACACTGACTCTCATCTCTAGGATTTTATTTTCATTGCACGTTCTTCTTTCTTCTTTGTACTCGTGAACATTTGCACATCGCATCGTCTTCATTTTCAGGACTGTGCAGCTCTCCATTTAAGAATAAATATATATTTTAAATATTTTAATTGCAACAGACTCTTGACTTTTACAGTACTTGTTTTCTTTTCACTTACTTTGTTTAATCCCTCGTAGGTGACACTTGGCAATAAACCTGTTTTCTGATTTGCCACTTCAAAAATCTGCTTCAACAGGAATCACATCACATCAAGGAAGTAATGACAGCTGATATTCCCTGGGACCTTCAAGGAATAACAAGCCAAAAAAGGGTTGGAACGACTGTTAGTAAAGATTTTTTATAGGAAAACAGCATCCAGAGACTGATAAAACTGAATTTACGACCTAAAACACTCTAATTTAAGTGTGTCAAAGAGCTTTAACAGCCTTGACTTGGTTGTTAAAGATGTTTTAAGACTTTCTCAGGACCTACAAACACCCTGATGAAGCAAACACAAAGGGAAAAGTCGAAAAATAATTGCATCTAGTTGCACAATGCCGGAAAAAAAAATAAATAAATAAAAAAACAAGACAAGAACGCAGTCGCAGCAGAGAAATGGTTTAATTCAAAATGATGACAGTGAATGATTCAGGAGATCAAAATGATCCAGGAGATTAAAAACCCAGCCTGTAGCTAACATGGGGGGTGAGGAGGAGAGATAGAAAATACTTTCATTATCTTACCCGATCCTTCCTGAAGCTTTCGGGAAAATGTTTGAATAGTTGAAAAGAAGAAGTGCACTCTTGTTCACACACACACACACACACAGAAATGTAGGGAAGATAATCTTTAGAGAATAATTTCATTCTCCCATTAAATCCTCCCAGATGCTTCCGAAGAATATCTGAATGAGGAGAAATAACACGCCACACGCTGGCGGCATTCACGCTTCCTGATGAAAAACGAAACACTCATTTGTCACGGGCCACAGCTAGTCTCTCTCTCACACACACACACACACACACACACACACACACAATATACACGAGCTGAAATCGTGAACACACACACTGCAGGAGTTAGGAAGTAGTCTGAAAGGAGGAACGCAGCGCTGACAGACAGACGTGCGTGTTTGTAATTATCCTGATGCTTTTCATGTCACTTCGCTTGATTCGTCTATGCTCTTTCATGACATGGCTTTGTGTGTGTGTGTGTGTGTGTGTGTGTGAGCGCTCATACTGCTAGTCTCTGTTCTGTGACATCCTAGTTCATTAATTTTGACGGCGCTGTATAAACTTTAAACTCCTCACAGCTCCTGTGTGGCTCAATGCGCCGCCATGCAGATCAAACCATGCGCTCATCCCACAAGGTGTGTGTGTGTGTGTGTGTGTGTGTAAAACTATGATCACCAGCATACAGTCAATATACAAACATAAACAATTATCTAGGGCTACAACTAGCTATTATTTTCATCATCATTAATCAGTCAGTCCCTCTTCCAATCAATCAATTACTCATTCAGTCTGTAAAATGACGCCCTTAAATTGTTTATTTTGTCTTGCCAACAGTCCATATCTCAAATATATATATATATGTTTTCACAACAATATAAAAACAGAGAAAAGCAACAAATCTTCATATTTGAGACGTTGTTTTGTTTACTCTGCAGTCATGCTAACAGCTCTGTGAGGCTGTATGCTAAATGCTAATGTCAGCATGCTAACGTGCACAAAGTACAGCTGAGGCTGATGGGAGTTTCATTAGTTTTGCAGGTATTTGGTCAGAAACTAAAGTAGTGGACAGACTGAAACGTTGACCTGGTGATCAGTCGTTTGAATTCATCCTGAGAGGAAAACCACAGGCTTCAACCTCATGGTGGCGCTAGAGGAAAAATCAGAGGATCAAAAGTATTAAAGTCTGTAGGATTCGTCCTCTGGGGATCCTGAACGTCTGTGCAAAATTTCATGGCGATCCATCCAATAGTTGTTGAGATATTACAGTCCCTATCTTCAAACTGCTTGTTTTGTTCGACTAAGATTTTCAATTTACAATGACATAAAGACAAAGAACAGCAGAACATCGTCACAAAAAAAGGATTATTTGATTATTAGAACTGTTGACTAAAATAATTGGTCGACAACAAGCTGCCATTTTTAACTGATTTTGATTTTAAAAGTAAAATCACACCAAATCGGATCAAGTCATAACCTCTCTGACTCTGACGACAGTTTGTCATCCCGTCTCACTGTTTCTCTTTCATGTCACATCACAAAAACAAAATCCAGCAGGATGACAAGCGTCTCCTGTAACACTCCTCGCCACGCACAGTATACAAAGGTCAGCCAATCTCTGAAGTCTAACGAGCTAATTAACGAGCTGTCAATCAAACATCAAAGGCGACACCCAGGAGAGTCCATATTTGGAAACCTTCCAGATTACATGACCACAGACAGACTGACACTCATTTCATGAGTCCGCAAGGAATAAAAGGTTGGACACAGCGAGTGAAATAAAGACTTTCTTTTCCTTCTTTGCACAAAATGACCATCATTTATGAGCAGAGGCTTGCGAGCAACAGCTTCCATGGAAATGATTCAGTTGTTGTCACAGTTGTGAGTGAGTTTTTTGTCAAACTGCCTTTTCCAAGGTCAAGAATAAACATTTCAAGCTCAGATTTTAAGTCAACGTGAACAAGAAGTCCTAAAAACGCTCCGATAAATGAAGATTGTGGTAAAATTTGCAAGGTGGATAAACGACAGACTTTTCAACCTCCCATGTCTGAAACTTAAGTCGTCAGTAGGGAGGGTTAAAAAGCAAACATCATCTTGAGGAAGACTGAGGTGTAATTTTCTGCTCGCCTTTTTACCGTAATGTGTTTGGAAGAAGAAAAATACAATTCTGACAAAATGTACTCCTTCTCCTTCTAGGCAACGCCACACTGCTAGACGCGAAAACATTTTCCATGAAGCCAAACGAGTACGAACACGTACACAAGAAACAAAAGGCAAGTTAGAAACCAAGTTAACATACTGTTGACTGGAACAGGCCGGTCATGAACATGGTTTTTGGAGGCGAAAACTCCGGAAAACTTCCAGTAAGTGGACCTTGTGCGAGAAATATTTCGTCTAACAAAGTCACTAACGAAGTACAAACAAAAACACAACCCCTTTTATTAAACCCGTCTGTTAAACCAGTAAATTCCATTTAAATGACACTTGAAGTTTGTTGAAATGTGGACGTAGTGTAACAAGTATGTCGTGATCCAATTCCATGAAGACTGAAGACGCACATTCATACACTCACAAAAACATGTGTTTCTGTGTGAGAGGGGACACTTGTCATTTACTGTATCACTATGAGTCAGTAAAACCATATGTGAAAGACATTAAACCTGAACCTGTTGCTACGGAGCGCACACACAGACACACACACACACACACACACACACAGTCCATTTAAGAAGTAAGAAATGAAGAGAATAATAGAGAACGAGGCTGTGGAGAGCAGTGAAGTAAGCTGTTAAATCCATCAGAGGCTGGGAGGATCCCTGCTGTTGTCCATAAAAGCTTAAATGTAGCAGACAGCTTAGAGAGCCTGCTTCAGTACTTTTCCCTCCTCCTCCCTCCTCCTCCTCCTCCTCCTCCTCCTCCTCCTCCTCCTCTTCACTTTTTTCACTTCTTCTCTCCGAGTCTGCAGCATTTCAAAGTTCATGTATAATAAAAATGAGCTGCAGGTATTCCTGATTCAGCTACTTCTGTGATCACAAAGGGGAATCAAAGGAGCGAAACAGTCGACTCTTGCTGGGCAACAACAAAGCGCTGCTGAGGACCGGGTGCTCAAGTCCACAATAAATATATTCAATGACGTCCAAAAAAATCTACGCCTCGGGGCGCACAATGGGCCGACCGCGGGCTGACCACAGGCCGACCACGGGCCGGGGTTTAACAGGAAAACAAAAAGACGCAGCTGCTCGAATAAATTTCAATTAAACTGAATAAAAAACAAACAGCGTACGTAACGCTATGTAACTTTAAACTTTAAATAAGTCAACGTTGACTTTTGGTTTCACGCAGGACACGTCACCTGAACACGCTGCACTGGCTCACAGAAATAAATAGGTGATAACAGCCTCCTGAACCTACCTTTAGTAGGCGCCTACTAGCCCATATATTTAGGACAGATGTGTGATGATAATGCCGATTCAATAGCTGGTATAACTGTGTGAGTGTGTCAGCAGGGCCCTCCTATGGTGTAAAGATTCGGCACGATTTTAGTTCTGAATTTGTCGCCCTGGACTAATTTTAGAAACCAAATTTCGGCCAGATCGGTTGCTGTTTGACGTGCAATTCAAGGAGGGACCCGACGCTTGATTAATCACCTGAACGATCAACGATTAAGGCGAGCCGTGGAGGCATGCTGAAGAAATCCCGACGCTAACAGCAGCTCGGGAGGCGGCAACCTTTATGGTTAAAAAATGTTTTTAAATGTGAAGGGTGATGACAGTGTATGGGTACTTTAGATTACTTCCCACATGTTCAGACACACTGAATAGCATGACAGTAAAGTGTGCCTCTTCAAACTGTAGTAACTGTGAACACAAATCAGGTGTTGGACAGATTTTCTGAAGGAAACTTTGCAGCAAACTTGAACCAGATGTTCCTCCTTAAAAAAGAGAGGAAGACCTGATAGTGAGGCACGACAAGCAGCACTTTCCACGTCCAAAGAGACAAGAAAGAGAGACGTTCACACAGAAAGAAACAACATGCATCTGTGGAAGAACATTTAGCAGCAAAAATGGAGTCAAGACAAACAGCAGAGCAACTTCTCTTCTTCTTCTTCTTCTTCGGTCCAATCCCAGCGCAACTTGGAGCATAAAGAGAATAAAGCTTTCCAGCACGGTGACGAGACAGAAGCCACACTCTGCTGGCTAACACAGAGAAGAAAATACTAAAATAAAAAAACCCACACATGAGCATCCATTCACCCACGCCCTCCAAACACACACACACACACACACACACACACACACACACAGTAAAACACTGGCGAGGATCCTGAAACTATTCAATCACGCCACACACACACATAAACACACCACAGTACCAGTTGGCAGCTGATAAAAGTCTGCTCCAAGTCATCAGCTCTCCGTCTCCCGCCCTCTCTCCGAGTTTTCCCTCCTTTTCTTTCCATTTTTGTTCTTTTCTGAAATTCTTTCCTCTTTTTTTTCCTGCTTTCATCCTTCTTGGCTTTCTTCCATCACTTCTACATTTTTTCTTTCTTTCCATCATTTTTGGCTTCTTGTTTTTTGTTCCTCCACATTCCATTTATCATTAGTCAGGTGTCCTACACTCTTTTCTTCCTCC